>JARHVA010002837.1:1267500-1577500 GCA_037957365.1 Torreya grandis | reverse complement strand
TCTAATTTATTGAATCATTGGAACCTAAGGTTAAAAATAATGATAAAAAAGATTTAAAATAAACTCATAATATTGATTCACAAGATGTATTGCATAATCCTTTTTCACCTACAGTATATTATCTCCCTTTGACAACACATTTTTTAGCACCCAAGTTCACACTTTGTTATGGCAAGGGTGACCCTAAGTAACATATTTACTCTTTCTATACAGCATGCCTCTATTATGATTTAAATGATAAAATTTTAACCAAACTATTTCCAAGAAAACTTAAGGAATATGCTTTGATATGGCTTTATGATCTAATAATACAATCATTAAAGGCATTCAAACATCTATCGGATCAATTTCTAGCCCATTTCTATATCAAAATTACTAAAAATATATTGTATGTAAAAATTGCAAACATAAAATAAGGAATTAATGAATCTATAAATGAATATTTTTGGAGGTACAAGACAATGTTGGCCAAAATGAAAAATCCAATGGTAGATAAAGAGTTTTAATATATCTTCAAGTAATTTTAATTTTGCCCCATTACATGAGTCTATTGTCTTTGATAATTTTAAATCTTTCAATGACTTACGCCATATTATTTGGGATTGTTAAATGAAAATCATTTCATTAAATATTCTTAAGTATTATCCAACACACCAACTACATCAACTACCATGTTTCACATCAAACCAAACTATAAGGTAAAACCCACATAAACTAAAAACAAACCAACAAATATGGTGAATATGGTGTCACAATAACATAATCACCTCATCTTATCCAATGTACCTATTATCACTTGGATGAACCTTATGAGAAGAGGTTTTATAGGCATCTAATATAAGTGGTAAAATGGGGACATCTCACTTGTGGGTGAGAAAACTTGTGAGATGAACCTCTAGATTAGGGGCTAGCTCCCCTTGGTGCATCATTTAAGCTCATGTTTCTACTACTATCAAATTATGGGGTTTAAAAGGGTTGAGAATAACATAAATAAAACCTAAACTATGGAGGTGATACACCAGATGTTTGATGACTTCCAACCACTTACACTTGACACTTGAGACCAAGGCACCAACTAAAACATACTCTTTCCCAAATCTATGTCTTCTCACATCAATACTACATTATGAGGTCTTAGATGATATGAAAGGTTAGGGGGATTTGACAAGAGGTATTGAATGAATCTAATGAAAATAATTCTCATTTAACCATGAACATCTCTTGAACACTTCACATGGTCTATAAGAAGAGGCTACAAATAGGTGAGAGAATGAAGTATAATGCTATGGAATCTATAGTATTCACTTAGTAAAACCAACATTCAAGTAGAGTACACTATGAAAAGTCATGAGAGAGGTAAAAAAATAGTCATTTTATTGATTTAAAGATATAAAATTGAGTAGGGCTTCACCATACTCAGGTGGAGCCTCCTACAATGCCAAAATGGCCAACTCTTATCGAGTTTGAGAGAAGGAGAGAGAGAAAGAAGTCCAAGGGTCCCTTAGCCATGTGTCAAGCTAATAAATTTAGTTAAAATTTCATGTGGAAGAGATGTGGTTTGATTTATGCCAATTCATATTGTATACTTTTCCAAAATAAGTCATAAAGATAGTGAAAGTGGCACAAAACTAACATCTTGACATAATAAACTACCCACCTGAGTTGCCTTCCAAAAATATCTATATCATGAAAAATGGTCAGGTATGATGATTATTATAATTAATATGGGATACAAAAAATCCCCTACATTCATTGGATTGATGCTTGACCATCCCTATTCTTGTGGACATGTAAAATCATCACTGGTATTTTTCAAAAGGCTCTTTCCTATGCACCTTCTCCACTTGTCATTCAAAAATAATAAATACTCATAAATTATCCATAAAAAATATAGAATGAAACTTTTTAAGATCTCTCATACCACTAGTTATAAGAGAAATCCTTTAAAAATGTCCCCCTAATTGCTTTTCATCACTTTCCTAAGTGTTCACCATTCTAGCTCACTAGACTGCTGAAAGTGAGAGTCTGGTTAGGACACTTAAGAGTTGTTTCATGATTTGAGATTCATTTTGGGAGTTATTTCAAGTGTATATATTCCATCCAAATCTTATTTCATCTTTTAAATACTTTTGCATCTTTCTCACTACTCAAAATGGCTAGAACAAGCTTGGTTTTCCCCTATTCTTTATAATTTCATACAAGTAAAGCACATGTGTGGAATTATATGAGATTATTATGAAACCTATAGGTGTTTTCATGTCCATACACTTAAATTTGTATTATAAAACTACTCTATATTTACAATTGGGTCCTTGTGAGTGTTTTACAAGGGTTTTGAGTGACCTAGGATCTTAACCTTTGTTCATAGCCTTTTCATGTTGGGCCTCCATAAAAATTCAACTAAAGACTCATAAATGACCCTATATAACTCTCATAAATGGATCAAGGTCCCATGCATTATTTCATGAAATTTTTTAGTAATGAAAGTTGACCTTTGAGTTCCATTTCTTGCATTCTATGAGGGGTTTGATCCATTCCTAGCCAAAATGGCTTCTTGATGTGTTCCTTTGCCAAATGAGAGTTTTATAACCTCTATATATTCTCTAATAAAATTATAAAACAAATAGGATATCTCATTTATAGATATAAAATTGAATGGCTCCTCCTTAGGATTAGGCCTAAACCTTATGTGAGGAGTCTGCCTATAACCTTGTGTTCAAAAATAACTCTTTCTTGATTATTTATGGCCTATAAAAACTTATAAAACTCAAATATGATTTTAAACACATGTAAAAATACATTAGAGGACTTTAAAAAAATTTGTAATTAAGAATGACCCTCTATTTAGTATTAGACCCATTGCTTACACAACTAGCTACACCTACAAACCTGGTAGCTCCAAGCATTTTGTATGATTTACAACATTTTAATCAAGTTTAAATAATGGTATTATATTTTATTTAACTCAAAAAACCTTCTTAGAAACCTTCCTTCACTTATGGTATTTGGTTTTGACCATTTTTCCTAATTTTACAAGGTCTGTGTAAGGGAAAAGTGACCCATATCTAAGAAAAAATAGGGGGCACTTCCCTTGTTGATTTCAAACAAAAAATTATTATATATGATAACCTAGGTAATAAGGATGACCTAAATTTTTTTTGGGCTTTTTAATCTAATGGATGACCCTCCAACTTATCTAAAACTCAAGACTAAGTTTTTAAAGAAAAAGCCTACATAGTTAGAAGGGAAAGGACTATATTTTTGTGAGTTTAGGGTCTTTAGGTCATAAACTGAAATTATTTTGATGTTTATGGTCCTTATACACATATTTATTAGGCTATGAACCATCTTCATGCCTTCCCTTACTTTCAATTAAAGTCAAAACCCATATTTTGCTTAAGCTTGGAAGGTGACCCTACCTAACTGAGGTAGCAAACAACGGTACTATTGGTAAATATCTTCTTGTGTGGGAATATTATAAAGTGTTAATATATATCTATATCCTCTTGACAATAATTCAAAATCAAAACACTCTGCTTCCTTGATCCATAGTGATTCTATCATCTACAACACCAACCTTGCTCACTCCTAGCTCATTCCTAGCCTAACTTAGTTATAGGTGTATTCCTTACCCTACCTATAGGTTCCCAAGGGCCATTTGGGTCATGGTGTTGAAGGTAATAATGGGTGGATTATGGTAGTGAATTATAAATATTTCTTGCCTAAACTTCCATGCCTTTTACACATTCTTGAACAAAGACTATGATCACATTCCCTACAGGACTGAGACATAAACTATAGGCCTATAGGTTTTTAAGGTATGTTTTTGACCTTAAAATGTATGAAATTTATTTTGTTTTCCTCTTATCACTCTTATATTATAATCTCATTTTCTTAAATTCTCTATTTTCTCCTTAAAAATCTCCCTTTCCCCTGACTGAGATCAAACTCAGGGTTTTGACTATAGATGCCTACTTCTAGGCCTATAGGTGTAATGAGTTTGATTTGGATCATGTTGATTTCATGTATGGGATTATTGAGATTTTGTCTAGTCTTTTAACATTCATATTAACCTTAGTTATCATTAGGAACCATCAATGCCATGTTTTTTCTAAATTATTGAGACACTATCTTCTATGCCCTGTATGTGACTGTCACAGTCCTGTGTATGGATAGGGAACATTCATTGGGTTTTCAAGACATTATATTTTCCTTTTTTCATCATATATTACCATTCAAGAATAATTTGAATCACTTATCATCATTAAATTTGATAACATATCCTATGACACAAAAATGAGATATAAATTAACATTTTGGTCACTGTCTTGTAGACATCACTACCTTGTTTTAGTCTTTTTTGAAATCTTTATGCTTTTCAACATCCAATATCCACTCATATTTGGATTCTAAAAATTTGCATAACTATTTTATGTGGATAGGGATACCCAAATTTCTAATTTAAAAACTTAGATCTTCTATCAAGTGACTTTTGTGATGTCCTCAAAAACCTTCAAGGCCTTTGTTTGACATTTTTAGGGCAAAAAGGTTTGAGCACAATCTAAGGTTCCAATTGATGCTTTGCCTCTTCCCTTGAAAAACTAAGATGATCAATAGGCCTATCTAGGCCTTCTTATAGAAAATACTCCCAAATTGGATTGACCACTTTCTTAGAACACCTTCAAAAGGTTTGTCTATGTCCTTAGCTATAGATGGTCATCTCTTTTATGCAAGTAAGATTGAGAACACTCTCTAAACATGCAATTTTGAAGTTCTTACATGCCTTCATACAAGATTTAAATGCTCATTAGTGATCTAAATAAGATAAAAACCATGTAAAATCCTCAAACTCACACTTGTGATGTCAGCATGCTCCTATAGATGGAGTTTTAACTGTTGCACACATGTAAGAAGATGAAGAAGCAAAATTTTTTAAGGGTAAGACTCTCCAAAGACTAAAAAATGACTTTTTATCCCTTAAATATAACTTAAACTTCAGGAGCATCATCTAAATAACATAAAAACACTTTTATCAATGTGGAGATTTATTTCCAAAGCAACTGAGATGACTATTGGTTTAAACTATGACATTTTGCATGCATGAGCAAGCCCAAAAGGGCTTTTATTAGACACTTGAACTATCCAAAGCTAAAATTACAATGAGAATGTCTTGGAAAGTATGGGTAAACTCCTAAAACAACTAAATGCATTAATTTAAAGTAAGAAAAATTGAAATAGATTAAAAAAGAGACCCCCTCTTCAATGCAAATTCTCAAAAAGTTGCCTGAGGTGTTGATGATTGTTCATAGAGGAGGATGAATCAAATTAAAACTTATTATTATGGATGTGGATTAGACTTAGATCCATATCCACCCATAAAAACATTTCTTCCAACTTCAACTGTATGGCTTATGGTGAGCACTTGAAGTTGAGCCTTCTTTATATGCCAAGAGGAGAAAATGAGAAATGAGTTTTAGAAGAGATTTTTTTAATTATACTTGAATTAAAAATGTGAAATTATTTTGGGAAGGTGAAAAACTTCTCTTCTCACTTTTTTGGCTAATGATGGACTTGGGAAGTCTGTATAAGTACCCAAAACCTATTTTTTAGGGAAAACTACTCCTTCTTGATCAACTTGCCAAATTTTAGTTAGGTATAGATACTATAGACTTCTTAGGACACATGACAGATGATATGACTTTTTGACACATATACACTTCCCAAAAAATCCTTATAAAGCATTAAATGCACTTAAAATGACCTCTAAATGACCCAAAAATGATAAATAGACCTAGGGGACTAATAACGAAGGGTATTATAACATAAAATGACATTAATTTATCTTTGAAACACTTTATATCATCCACTTAAATCTCATATAGACCCAAAATCTCAAGTTTTTGCCTATAGGTGCCTTAATTTGACTAGAAAGTCAAATTTGGTCAACAGTACCTAAGAGACAATTACATAATTACTTGAGTCTCCAAATTTTCTCATTAAGAAGCTAGTGGAGTATAATTTCATATCTCTCCCTCCTCCTTTAGATGTTGATACTAATTATGACTATCAACAATGTGTTGGACATTATATGAACATAGTTTATAAGTTGAAACACAAGGTACAAGATATCACTAATAGTGAACATATCACATTTGATGATGTTAAAAAGGATTCAAGATCACAACATGGTGACCATAAAAATTAGAAGATATTCAACAATTCACTATATGATCATTCTAAAGAAACACTATAAGTGTAAATGACATATAATGAAATACTTAACCACCACATTATGGGAATCCATTAAATAGGATTAATTGTAACATTTACATGTGAGATACCTCCTATAGTTCAAAGGCCTTCTATTACATTTGATGATAATAAGATTTTGAATGATGATTCAAATCTTCACTCATTATTTTTTAGAGCACATATTGATCATCAACTTATACATATTATTATGGTCAATAATGGTTATAATAAGAATGTATGTTCTATGTACTCACATATTTTGGATATACACATGATTATCTATACCCTTTGACCAAGATGGTTTGAACATTTGATAGGAAAACACAAGTGTTTAGTGAGATTGATCAAGCTTTACATGTTGGTCCAACAAATGTGACTACAATATTTTTAGTTATACCACATACAAGAGTATTTGATATGTTATTAGGATGACCTTCGATTCATAATCTCTATGTAGTGCCTTCCACAATACATATACATCTTAATTATATTCATGCTATAATGGTAATCATAGCTTCAAGGATACAATATGAACATCCATTAATAAAATAAAATTTCATTCAAAGATAGTTAATTATACATCTTATTAAGCTTAATCATGAGAGAAAAAATAATTAAAAATTAATCCCCTCTCTTAAGGAAATAATACTAGAGAATTTTTTGCATTAGAGATACATAGTGGACTCTACAAAGTCCCCATTTACACCTGCATGGTCCAGTCAGTTGTTGAGAGTAGATCATCATGTTTCATAGAGGGTACAAAGACAACATTAAATTTACACTAAAAAATAAAAAAATCACTAAACAATAGTTTTCATGAACCATTATAACTTCTACTATTGCTTTTCGACCACAAAGTCCTATGAGTTAAAGTATTAACAAATAAATTAGTTCTATATTTGGCATATACACATGATCCTTGTAACATTATCACTTTTTTGTATCTCACCCTAATCCTAGAGTGTTATATTATCTTACCTTATATGGGGTCATCAGATAGCCTTCTCATTTAAAAAGATTAAAAAAATTAAAAAAAAAGAAAAAAAAATCAAGAAAATACAAAAATATTCATATAAATCAAAAATACAAAAATATTTTAACATTCATATGTTTATTATCTTATGCATATGTTTTTAAATTTATTTTAATAGATAACATATCCTATATTTACACACATATGTTTCATGAGTAATTTAATGTTACATACATACATTAGATGCATGATACATCCACATACAGATGTACATGATATTTTAAAATTGTGTTGTATAAATATAAAATAAATCCCACTCATTTATCCATCTAGCAATTACCAAGCAATCACCTATCAAGCTCACTAAATCATTCATACAATTGAGCTATAATATACTATTATTTCCTATTTCTATATCAATCATAGGAAAAGTCTTATTATAGGTCTAAATCATTAAAATAGCATCCCATTAACATTATTTTTAAAGTTTTAATCTATATCACTACATTCCCTCGCATATAGAATATTACACCATTTTTCACACATAAGCCCACATAAAGGGGGATAACTACATTAGTCTAAGGTCCTATTTAGAGTATATGAATATGTAGGTAGTGATAATTGATAGAGGGGTATTTTTGATTATATTTAATTCACTTGATCCCACTAACCCTTATTTTTCAAGATCATATTCCCTAATCATAAAACCTAGGGTTTTGAGCCACACATTGATATCTAGAACTTGTGCATGTTATCTGAATAGAGAATCTAAAAAGTTAAATTAATAAATAACATGTGTAATTGGAATTTATAATAAAGGGACATATAATTCACTATTTATAGAAGTGTGTAAATTGGGATAGAATCATTTATTCTAGTGTCCAAACTCCAACGACTATGTTTTGGATGATAGAGAGTTTATTTTTAGAATCTAACAATCATAAATAAGCATCATACTAACTATTTTTGACCAAAATTTTGAATAAATACCTTCGCATCAATGAACAATCTAATTATTTACTCTTATTCATTTTTAATCAATAAAATTAATATTTATAATTATACTTTTCATATTTAGCATATTTCCATAATTCAATGCTATAATTGAATATTGTGAATCTAAATTACTTAATTGGCCTGATTCTAAAATAATATCCTCCTTAGTTTACTAGGAGATTCTCTCTAACCTTATTTTATAAAATAATTAAACATTTTGAGATTCTTGATAAAAATTTCCTACCATGACACTCTTTGTTTTTAGACAACCTTTGTATGGTGAAGAGATTTTTTTAGAATCTAATCCAATGAATTGAAATATGTGATTCATTATTTCTATGATTTTTATATTTCCATGCCAATTAATAATGTACTCCTTATATTTTTAATCTCAAACTCTATAGGGATAAAAAATTATTTTCTAAAGTCAATTTCATAGGGTGTGAACCCTTTAGTGGTATTTTTATATTCACAAACAATTTATGAAAGGTGAGTTTCCAAATCATAGTGGTGTAACATATTTTATTGGTTAATATATTTTCCAATTCCCTATTTATATCATCTACTTTTTCATTGGACTATGGATGATATGGAGTTGAAATTTTATGACATATTTCATACTTATGAATATGTGTTACTATTAAATCTAATGTGAATTGTGGCCCTTGATCAATGACAATTTCCCATGAAACTCCATATCATTTGAAAAATTATTCATAAATAAATTCAACAACCTTTTCATCCCTTACATGTGTGAGTGATCTTACCTCAACCCATTTGGTAAGATAATTTGTTTAAACCAATATGCGTTCTTTCTGGTTGACCAAGTTTTATCTTTTCTTGGTAGAAGGTGCTATGAAATTTTTATTGTAGCTAAATAATTAGATATATCTAAAAACCTATGTTTTTTACTGAAACAAAAAAATGACCATTTGAAAAGTATCATCAACCAGAGAATTATTCTCATTAGACATTACATAGGAAAAGAAATTTGTGACTACATTATAATTTACTAGTTTATCTACAATGGTAATAACAAATTCTTGGAGTAATAATCACCATAGAATAATTTTAACATTTATGAATTGTTTATTAATCAAAGATTTATTTTTTGAATAATCTATATGAATGAAAATAGAATATCCAGTGATATAATGAAAAATATCATAGAATATATTAAATCAATAAATTATTTTTCCATTACCATGTAGTTGAGATCAAGGTCTTATATATTATTACTATAAAATAGATACAATAGTTAAACTAATCATATTTTTGTCGAAGGAAAACACCTAATGTTGTATTAGATGCATTAATATTAATATGGAATGGTAGCTTCCAATTTGGTCCTCTTAGCACATGTGTTAATACTAAAATATATTTAAGAGCCTAAAAATATTTTTGGTATTCATTAGTCCAATTAAAAGTAGCATATTTTACTTAGTAAAACAAATAAAGAAGATAAAATTTAACATAAATCTTTAATGAAATGCCTATAATAGACAACATGCACAAGAAATCTCTTAATCTATTTTTTTGTGTGTTATGGGCATATTTTTAATAAATTTTATTTTAGATGGATCAAATTTTATTACTTTAGGTGAATCTGATGTCCTACCTCTATCATTAGAATATAAAATTTCTCATGGCTCAATGAGAGGCTATTATCTTAGCAATTTGAAGATTTTTTTAAGAGATTATTAATGTTTTATTCATAATAATACCCATTGGTATTAAATGTATCCATGTATATTTCTAAACATGAGCATATTAATGTAGACATCCAATTCTAGCCACAACTAGATTTTGACCAGACTTTAAACCAATTCCTACCAACCATTTCATATTAAGCATAAGAATCACTAAACATCTCAAATTTGGTTATGCATCATTCATAAATACTTATAATCATGTTGAGGAATCCCTATTTTTGATACTAGCCCATATGCTAATAACCTCTCATGGATTCACCCCCAATAACCTTGTGACCTAATAACTATCAATCTGGCCTATAAACCCATTAAGTGAGGTACTTGATCAAATATTAAAAGAGATAAAATGATAATCAAATAAAATTATCTAATTAAACAAGATTAAATTATTAGTTAAATTATCCACTTGAAATTAGTAAACATATAAAAATGGAAATTCCAAAAATCAAAATATTAAAGCCATTTCATCATTGCCTTTATGAATTGTCAAGCTCTTCCAAAATATCCCAAAATATCTAATTTGAGAGACATGCTTATTAATTAAATATCATAATTACATGATAAATTTTAACTCAACTGGAGTTAGTCTCAACTCACCTAGGGCTAGTTTGAACCCATTCCATGTTTAAATCAACCTTAACTCACCTTGGGTGAGAGTTAATTATTAAGGATATAAATACAAGACCATGCCTATTCATTTCTAAGCTATTTTGGTGCAAAGTTATTGTACACAAATATATTCAACACTCTCTGATAGTATAGTGTTATAATGCCAATTTGGAAAGAGAAGCTTCATGTAAGTAAGGTTATCATGCCCAACTCATAAGCCAAACAACCAAACCAAGGTGCTAAGAAGAGAAGGAACAAAAAAAGCTTCATTGTCAAAGACTTATTGATGAAAAAGCTAAGCAAGCCACTTTAAAAATCCATTTGGAGCTCCAAATAAGGTAAAAGAGTGTTTTCTTTTATGTTTTAGTTGTGTTTTCATATTCAAGCTTGTTACTTATGCTCTCCCTAATCTCTAGGATAGAGGTGTTAGGATTTTAGTGTGTCATTTTGATTTGTTTTATTAGACTAAAATAAGAAAAACCTCCCCTCTACTTATAACTTATCCACAATTAATACCTTTCTTAGGTATAATGATAAGTGACAAACCCCACTATCGATCACATATAGTGTAGGTTAAAATTGGTTGGAGGAGTTTTTACAAATCTATTTTAATAATTTATTGAATAGTAGGATTCATCCATCTATAAGGTTGACATATGGAATTAAATTTGGGTACATGAATATGGGTTTATATCTTTCATGTCATTATAGTCCCATGAAAAATAATTTTTGTGTCTTTATAGAATGGAAACTACTTCATTTTATTATTGAGGTGTTAGTTGATTATTTATATTGAGTGTTTAGCTTGGTGATATTTTTATTACCCTTAATAATGAGGCCATGGATTCAATTTCACCCAAATAATTAGGTAGGTTGAATTTATGTGGTAGGAGTTAGTGAAACATAATAATTTCACTAGTGGGATAATCTAATTCATAAGGAAATATATGTTTTGGTAGGCAATCATTATATGGGGAAATATTATTTATAATTTGTTCTTGATCATACAATTTTTTTTAAAAAGTTTGAAATTATTGTGTCCCCATATATTATTTTTAAGTAAAAAAATTTATCAATTGTAAGGATATGTTGGATAGGGGTGTAGTTAGTTTCTTTTATTTCTATCTAGATTGACTTCTCTATTTCTAATGATGGTTGGGAAAGTGGGTATAGGTCTAATTTTTTGATATTGTTCCCATTGGAGATGACCATTTTATATGACATATAATAGATATAATCATCTAATATCACTATCTAGGGTCTTATTAGGATGGTGTGATATCTTCATAAACTATCCTTGGGATGCAAAACTAGAAAGTCAACTAGGTTTCCCCAAAATTCAATATATATGATAAGGTATTTTATATCCCCTTCAAGATGATTAGTAGATCTATCTTCTATTTGAATAATAATTTGGGTTTGGTAGAGACCTTGTAGTTTAATATGTTCCATGGTATCCATAATCATAACATTGATATCATCTCTTAGGTAGATTAAAGTGTTTTGTATGAGGATTCCTAAAATATGCACATCTACCATTAGACTTCCTAGGTCATAATATTTAGGAGGAAAAATTTTACCTAACATAAGATCATATAATTTTTCAACAATGTGGAATTTTTTTGGATGTTTCATTTTTCAAACTAATTTATTTAAACAGAGCTCTTTGAAGGCCTTGGTGTAGATAAACACATCCTTAATGGCTTGAAACAATGGTATACAAACACATACATTCTTAATTTCTCATACTAAATCAAATTTTGGATTGGATTCCCTCTTTAATGAATTAATATGTTCAAAAAATGGAGGGTTGGTCAATACAACTTTATTATTAAATGGGTTTGGATCAATGTTGGATTTAATATTATATGATGAGGGTCAATGAGTTATGTATTCTAGAGTCTCAAAAGGTTCTAATATTATGGAAGTGAATAGATTATGGATAATTTTCCCTAAGCACATTTTGAAATCATACAAGGCCATTTTATATGGGGGATATATCATCATGCCATTATTACATATTGACTGAGATAGATTGTTATTTGGATTGGATGCATGTTGGATAGGTAGTTTTGGTAGATTAGGAGATTGTTGGTATTGGGAATTTGGCATTAAAGTGGCTTATTGTGGTTGTTTTATGAGGCCATTATTTTTATTATTCAAAAGGTGGGTTTCCCTTCCATTAATATTACCATGTATTAAAGGATTATTACTAATGCATGTTATGTTGTTATGGCTACCATGATTGGTTTGTGAACTGCTACCAAATGGCATATGATTGAAAGTTTTGTTGTGGCTAATTTTTGGATTACTACCAATTATTTTGAGGTTGAGGTATTTTTTGTGACCAATTATGGCTTTGTAACTATTACTAGTTGGCTTTATATTATGTAATTTTGTGTAGATAATGTTGATTTAGAGGAGGCATTAGATTCCAAGAATTCAGTCCATATCCATTATTAGGAATATATGTAAATTAGGAATTAAAAAATGAATAAGTTGGTGACACACCTAGAAATTTTTTATCTATTTGAACACAATCTACATTGTGCCACATAGAAAATGTGATATCCTTCACCTCTAATGGCATGAATTTCCATTATTTTAGGACTCTCCTTTGTTATGTTGGCTACATTCACCCAAGATGTTTAACAACTATAGTCATCCTTCTCTAAAAATTAGGAAAATATAATGCAATATATTTTTATTCTTTTTTAATTTATTTTTCATGCATTAATGAATATATTTATTTGGCCATGTGATTGATGATGTATTATTTCATGCCCTATATTAAATTTATAACTTCCATCCTTAAGAACCCATTATTGGATTTGAAAGATGAAAATGGGAGTGATTTTTTTCATTAAGTCTTATTTATTTCATACCTTGAGTAGTTTATGCACATGTGGGTGATGCCATCAAATTATATTTTGATACACACACACACACACACACACACACACACACACACACACACACACACACACACACACACACACACACACACACACACACACACACACACACACACACACACACACACACACACACACACACACACACACACACACACACACACACACACACACACACACACACACACACACCATAATAGACAGAGCTTCCAAACATTCATCATTAATTCCCTTCAATAATATCAGCTAGATATATTCTTGGTCTAGTTTATTTTACATAAATTTTTGAAAACTAAAAAAAAATCCATATAATATTTCAATCATTCATCCTTTTTTTGTGACATGGGGAATTTATCATACACTCTAGAATATTTTATTCTATATTAAATTAGGTACTTGAAGAAAAATATCTCATTCATATCACTCCAATAAATTATTGTGTTTTTCCTTAGTCCCATAAACCATCGAATGGTAGTGTCTTTAAGAGTGGAAGGAAAGAGTTTTAGGATTTGGTAATCCTAATGGTAGTTATAGCTATGACACAATATGTCAAAAACAAGAATAAATGTCTTTATATCCTCACTTACCATTCCCATAATGTTAGGCAAGGTATAAATGGGAATGTTATTCATAGGTGCATTACCCATATAGGTGTTGATAGGAAATTCAAAGTTGTGTCTTCATTGATAATGTTTTATCTTTAAAATTCTCTCATGATCATCCAAATCACTTATGTCCCAGTGACTTTTTTAACCCACTATTAAATGTCTCTATCATTCATCTTAGCCCACAATGAGTAATAAATGATAGTATTTAATTTTTTAAAAAGAGAAGATGATATTTTGGATGGGTGTGATGGGTTAAAATTTCCTATAAATTAAACAAAAATGGTGTATTTATCAGTTGGTTCAATTGGTTTAGCTATTAATGTAGTGTTAAATTTTTTATCTAAAGTTAGAAGGGCTTGATATTCTCTTTTGGATAGGATTTTGGGTGAGGGTGGAGGGAATTGAATACTAGAATATTGAGAATAGATTTTTAATCTCTAAAATTTTATGAGGATATAGTTTTTAGTTTTATGAGGATCTTATTCTTCTTTGGCCTTATATTCATTTACTAATTCAACCAAAAACCTATCTACATTTACTTCTTCTGATACATATCTAGGTGAATGGTATAGATTGGATATGTTTATATTTCTAAAAAAATTATTTGTTATAAGAGATATCTCAGCTTTTCTTTTTCTCATTAATTTAATATCTTAGGTAAGAATATAGCTAATTTATCCATTTCAAAGTGCATTCACTTAATCAATCTCCTTTTTTAATTATTTCTTCCCTATCCTACATAGGGTTAGTATAATGTTTTTTTATTTTGCTCTTATTAAAGGAAATTAATTCTACTTAAAAGGAAACTAATCTATAAAAAAATAAATTTATTCTAAAAATAAAGTAAATTTGATCTAGAAAGTGAAAAATTTATTCCCAGTATTTCAAGAGCTCAATACTTGACAACTTCCCCAACAAAGATGCTAAAATTGTAGGGAAGATATAATCTATGCCTATATGTTATTTTGAGGATTTATTATACAACATGTGAGGATATAACCTATAAGGAAACCACCAAACACATAGAATATATAGTTCTTCATTTAAATTTGCAACCCGAGGACATATAACCTTGTAAGGAGTTTGCACTATATATGCAACATTGAACTATGTGAAATACTAAAAAGGCTAACACACACTTGTTGAAAGAAAAAACACTTTCATAAAGTAAATGATAGCAAACTAAATTATAGGAATTGAAATTTTGTAAATAATTTGTTTGGAAAGGAAATTATAGGAATTGAAATATTAATCTATTTTTGAAGCATCCCACACATAATTGAATATTGCATAATTAGAAATTCTTATGTAAGGAATCAAATATGGATGTAAAGAACATATGTTGTTAATAATATTTAAAATGTGAAAGATACACAAAGTGTATAATAAAACTAAATTAATGGATAGGATCTACACCATAATTCCTCTTGAGTGGGGCCTACCTTAGTTGGCATTCTATCACAATCCCTTCCTCTATTATAACTAGATTAATTCAAATTATGTTTATTATATCAATGAATATGTAACAATGAAATTATTATTGTAATGTAATTATAGAGTTATCAAAACTATGATAATGAATTAAGCCATATATTCTTTATATTTTTATATATCTTACTTAATTCATCATTATTCTTCTCTCTTAATAAATAAGGTAGGGCTTTATTTAGATTGATACTTACAACATAGTTAAAAATAATAACAATACAATATCAAAAAATAGGTAGTAAGGAGAAAAAACACATCCCTCTATTATAACCACTTAAGAGTGACAATCCAAATGAGGAGGAATGGTGATGGGAAATTATATATTTGGTTCCCTATTCTCCCCATAATTAAGAACTGTCATATTCTTTAAACCATAGAAGTTACTTTCTCAAAATTGTCATCCAACTATAAAACCTTCAAACTTGCATACACACTATTGCTATGGGTGACACCCATTTGTTATGGGTGGATAAAAATGCTCCATTTGATGTTATGGGCTACTTACCTAGTTGGTATAGGTAACTTTGCCCAATTTATATGAATGACTATGAAAAATTTATATGACTGACGCTACCCTATTGTTATAGGTATTTCAACTAGTTTATACAAGTAGTTTATTTATGATTATCTTAGGATTTGTCACTTCCAAATTACTGAAAGAAACTAGAAATAGAAATAATGATAAATGACATTATTTTATTCATAAATAAACAATATTAATAAAAAAACCAAATATATATGAAACATATTTATTAAGTTTTATATGGTATAAAGGACTTCAAAATAAAACATATATATTTGAATACAATGATTATAATAGGTATACATGGGAATTTTAAAGGAAAATCATGGTTAATTATCAATATAATTAAGAATCATCATCAATAATCTCATTGTTAATGAATATGATACTAGGTATATTACTTTTATAATCTCAAGTGTACCAATAATAACATCTAATGGATGCTCCTTTTATGTCCTAAAATCATAATATGTTAGATGATGTTGTACATTGTAAGTCATATGTACTTTGGACTTAGTGTTAATATCTTATGCTTCATGATTGGGAAAGTCTTAGAGGATTCACCAAGGTCTGAATAACGAGGATGCATGAATCGTGGTTGCACGAGATGAAGCAAGTGAATACCACAAAATGCTAAAGTAAATGAAATCAAACAAGAGACAATTGCATAGACAATTTGGAGAAAAGCCAATATTCCATTAACATAAGATGGCCAAAGTGAAGAATACATATAGGAGAGCACTTAAGTAACTCCTCCACAAAAGGTGGTCAAAGAACCCCAAGAATAGACTGTAACTCCTCCATGAAAGGTGGTGACAAGGTGCTAAGAATGGAGAAGTAACTCCCATACCCAGAATAGCTAGTCAAAGGAGTTACTTATGACATTCTTATGACACCTATGACACATTTATGACACACATCTCCACATAAGCTAGCCTATCCCACGAATGTAGGAAAACTCCATGTATGCATAAATATATAATTTCCCTAATTAAATAATAAGGAAAAATAAAAACCTACACTAACACCCCCCCATAAGTGCAGCTTAGGTGGGCAGTGTGGAAATATAAAATGGGTCCCGATAACTAGGCCTGATGACGTACCCATGTACAAAAGCAATCTCCCATAAGATAGAGAAAAGGAGAAAACCCATAGGAAAAAACTCCCCCCTTCCCCCCCCCCCCCCCCCCCCCCCCCCCCCCCCCCCCCCCCCCCCCAAAAGAGAGACATAAATAAATGAGAAGGCTAGAAGGCCCCCCTAAAGATGATGCTACTGCAGATGTAGACTGCACCCCAAGAAGAGATCGTAGATGAATGAACTTGCTCTTGATGAAAGGTCTGGTGAAGATGTTTGTAACCTACTCTAAAGACTGGCAAAATATTAAGTCAATGACTTGACTATGAATAAGCTCCCAAATGAAATGCATGTGAATCTCCATGTGCTTGGTCCACTGGTGCTAAACTAGATTCTTGAAAATCTAAATGGTACTCTAGTTGTCACAATAAATGATGGTGGGCTACTTGATAGGAATGCCAAACTCAAACGGAATCCCCCAAAGCCAAGTAGCCTCAATAGCTGCATTAACAGCTCCCATGTACTCTGCCTTTGTGGATGATATAGCAATAGCATTTTGCTTCTTGCTAGACCAAATAATAGGACCAAAACCTAGAGAGAAGCTATAACCAAAAGTGGACTTGTGAGTTTGTGAATCACCAGCCCAGTCTGAATCTATATATCCAACCAAGTCAACCTCTATGCCAAATTTGTAATGAATTCCATATCTATGTGAACCCTGTATGTAATGCAAGATCCTCTTAGCTGCTTTCTAATGCAGCTCATGAGGTTCTTGCATAAATCTGGAGACAAGTCCCACTGTATATGATATGTTAGGCCTGGTGTGAGTCAAGTAGATGAGACTGCCAACAAGTTATCGATATCGAGTGGCATCAACCAATGGTGAAGAATAGTCAGCCTCAAACTTGACAGCTGATAGAAAGGGAGTCAAAGATGGCTTGTAATTAGCCCTATGAAACTAAGCCAATAAGTCAAGAGCATACTTAGGTTGTTCGAGAGAAATACCTAAATCTGACTGTGAGATCTTGATGCCAAGGAAGTAGTGTAACAAACCCAAGTCTGTCATGTCAAATCTATCTTGGAGAGATGCATTCACTGCTATAATATCTGATGAAGAACTCCCGATGATCAAAAGGTCATCAACATATAGAACCAAAATTAGGAGTGAATCATCTTATTGTAAGAAGTAGACAATGGGGTCAGAATGGCACCTAGTGAAACCTACTATGAGAAGGAAGGAATCCATCTTGGCATACCAAGCTTGAGGGGCTTGTTTGAGGCCATAGATAGATTTCTTAAGTCTACATACTAAGGAAGAATCCTGAACAAATTCTAGAAGCTATTCCATGTAGATCTCCTCCTCTAGGTCTCTGCAAAGAAAGGCACTCTTCACATCCATCTGGTGCACATCCCAACCATGTGCTATGGTAATAGCTAAGGTGAGTTAGATAGAATTCATCTTTTCAATAAGTGCAAAGGTCTCTGAGTAGTCAATGCCTACCACCTATGAGAAACCCTTAGCGACCAATCATGCCTTGTACTTATCAACCGACCCATCTGTTGCAAACTTGGTCCAATATATCCACCTACATCAAACCATCTTCCTTCCCTTAGGAAGTGAAGTCAAGTCCCAAGTGTGATTTTTGATTAAGGAAGAATATTCTTCCTCCATAGTATTATCCCACTCAAGTACCCCTAATGCCTCTTGAAAAGTTTGTGGATACAAAACTGAAGCAAAGAAGGCATGTGGATCTCTCTTAAAACCCCCTAGTTTGTTTATCATTTGTAGGATCCCGTGCCCAAGTGCCAGCACTCTCAAGTGTCTGTCTAGCCCAAAGTGGCCTAGAAGTGGGTGAGTCAGGTGTTAACTCCTCATCCTCTGACTAACTATAGGTGGATGACTCTACATCACTATCCTTGCTATCTGAACTCAAAGAACAAGAACATGTATCTAGCTCAAAAACTTGATAGGGCTGATCTGAATCTGATGAGGAATCATCATGAAGAAGTAGATCAGATGAGGGAGAAGAAGTGCCAAGTGTTGAGTCTCTAGGACTCTCCTAACAATGGACACTTCTCTCAATGAACAACTCATGAGTGACTAGATCTAGAAGGTGATACCCCTTAACACCATCTAGATATCCTACAAAGATGCAAGGATTGGACTGACGTTCCATAGCTTTGCATTTCTTCTTTGATATGTGGGCCATGGCTGGGGATCTGAAAACCCTAAGGTACTCAACATCAGGGTTCCTTTTATGCCAAGATTCAAAGGGTGTTATCCCTTTTAAAGCATTGTGAGGAACCCTATTTTGAATGTAGCAAGCAAAATTGATGGCTTCAGCTCAGTACTGTGGTGATAAGGATTTAGAGTGAATCATACAGCTACCCATCTCTTTCAAGAACCTATTTTTGCATTCTACAACCCCATTATTTGAAGGACTATAAGTGATTGTGCACTACAAATCAATCCCCTTTGTGGTGAAAAACTACTCAAACCTATTACTGACATACTCCCGTCCATTATCAGTTTGAAGAACCTTGATGGATTTCTCACTCTATTTCTCAACAAGAGCCTTAAAGTCTAGAAAATTTTCAAACACTTCAGACTTTTGTTTGAGGAAATATATCCAAGTGTACCTAGAGAAATCATCAATGAAAGTGAGGATGTACTTGGCCCTTGTGAAAGATGGTTTGGGAAAGGGTCCCGATACATCACTATGGACTAACTCCAAAGGTTGTGAAGCCCTCCAAGCTTTGCCTTTGTCAAATTTTGCTTTGGGATGCTTCCCAAGGGAGCACCCCTCGCAAAGTCCTTTTGAGAATTGGACACGAGGCAAGCCAATGACCATGTATTTTTTGCAAAGTTGTTCAAGGTAGCAGTAGTTAAGGTGGCCAAACCACTCATGCCATAATTTGATAACTTCATCTGAATGAGTTAGCAATGTTGTTGGAGAAGAATTAGGTGCAAAATGTGAGAAGGTGTATAACCTTGCTTGGTGATCTGCCCTACCCACTACCACTGTAGTATCACTATACAACTCCCTGATAGCCACTGATTCTGGTGAAAACTCAACTCTCATGCCTTGACCATTGTGAGTGATTTGGTACACTGATAGGAGATTGGTTGAAAGAGAAGGAACACTTAGAACATTATTGAATTTTCCTCCTTCCATTTCAACTGACCCTCTCCCTACAATATAAATTGATGTGTCATCACCCAAACTAATTGAAGTCATGCTAGAAGGCTCTAAAGATGAAAACTCAACTAGTGAAGAGCCCATGTGGTGAGAAGCAATCGAATCAATGACCCATGATGTTGTAGAAGCTATAGTTGCTACAAGTGCCTTGCCCTTTTCTTTCTCCTTACCCTTTCCTTTTTCCTTTGTAGAATCTTGGGTAGATGAATTCTACTTGATGGACTCAAGAACACCTATGTTGTGTTTCTCTAGAAGATGAGTTAGGTGATCTATTTGTTTCTTCATGCATTTGTGCTCATCATGCCCTATCTTCTTACAATAGGCACACTTAACCTTCTCCTTCTTAGGTTTAACATTGGAGGAGGAAGACTCAGTGTTGTTTTTGGCAAGATTGTGGTTTTCTTTCTTCTCCTGGTCCTTATTCTTTTTCTTCTCCTTTGTTGAAGTCTTATCCTTACCATTTCCAGCTATCAAAGCTTGGGGTTGAGTAGACTTCATTGTGCCCATTTGAATTAGCTTATCTTGCTCCCTAGTCAAGTCAGCAATGAAGGAATCCAAAAAAGCCATTTTTCATGTAGTGCCAAGGGCACTTTTTGTGGCATGGAAAGTGGAGACAAAGATTGAATAACTTGGACCTAACTTAGCGAGAATAGAAAGGATGAATTGATCATCTTTCTTCTCTATCCCGCATTATTTCAATTGCAATCTAAGGGCCTTAAAATTAGTGAAGAAGACCTATAGGGTGTCAAAGTTGCTAGGACTTAGACTTATGAGTTTGTTTTCAAGCTCATGACCTCTCATCTCATCAAGCTTCCCAAATAAGGTTCTAGGGTGTCCCATATGTATTTGGGAGTCTTGGAGGTTTCTAAATGGAAGATAAGTTTTGGAGACATGGACAAGCTTAGTAATCCATAGGCTTCATCACTACGGTTGTACCACTTGACCTTTTCAGCATCAGTGCTGGGTTCTACTTTAGTACCCATGGTGATCCTATACAACCCTTTACTTCTAAGAATGATTGATATTTTAACCTTCCATTCATGATAGATGAAGGGTGTTATGGGTTTAGATTGAAAATAATCCATTTTAAGATAAATTTATGTGAAGTTGTGTTGATTGCAAGTTGTGAAATTATGTAGAAAGGAGAATGAAAGCAAAGATTGTAAGTGCTAAAAAGCAATCACACCCCCCCAAAAATGTTGAGCCCACCTAAAATATGCAAGTTCATGCTCAAAAGACATTGGGCTTAGCTGAGAATGCATCTTAGAGCAATCAATGCAAGACTTTAAGCAAACAGGACATCAGACTCAACCGAAAATGCGTCTTGGGAGACCCAAATTTTAGGCACTTTATAAACTAGTGAATTTTTAACAAATAACAAGCCTAAACTATGGATAATTGAAATATAAACACTTTTGTAAAAAATGGCACCTAAATCTGAGCTACCCTTTGCAAGATATTAAAGATTTAATTTCTCGTAAACTAGTGTTTTTGCAAAAAACAACACTAAAACATTAAAAAAATGCCTATTTTGAGAGAGAAAGTGGCCTTCCAACCACTCATTAGACTCAAAACAGAGTGAGGAATCTAAAAGAGATCTTTATGAGGGGGAATTGGCCTTCTGCCAATCCAGGCCTCACCCTTCATCTTCGACAATTGAATATACAAGCTTTAAAAAAACTCAAATATTGCTCAATCAAAGAACCACCCCCCCCGCCCCCCCCCAAAAAAAAAAAAAAGAAATATGATTTGGCACTTTATATTAGTGCATTTAAAACTGCCACTAGCAAGAAATACTAAGTGGTCTTGATTTCAATGCATTACAAAACTCTCATGAAGAGCATATGCTAAAAATAAAAATTTGGCATAATATCTAGAGAAATAAACAACACCACTGTGATCTACTCAAAAAATCATGCACTTTCAAAAAAATAATCATCTTGATACGAGGTCTTATGTGAAATTCATGATCCTCTGAAGTTCCCAAAATGAGAACTATGCAATGTCATGACTGAGAATCTGCTATTTCTAAAAAATCTTAGCATCAAAATCAAAAAACGTCTACACTAGTGCATATAGCATGAAAAAATAGCCAAAAGAAAAAAAAATTGTGGGAAAAGGAGTCCGTATGAGCAAGAACAGAGCATTTGAAAATTACCTTCAAAATTACAATTGCGAACGGAGAGGGGTCCTGCTATAACTTTCTGAGCGCATTTCTACAAAGTATATAGAATGTATGGAAAAATTTAAAGATACCTAGATGGTTTTTTTGGGCTGTGAACAAAACCTAGAAGGCATTTTTCTTGGTGATGTACAAAAGATGCAGATCTAGTGTAAAACATGCGCCTTTAGCTAGAAAAAATGACCCCAGCAACCAAAAAATGATATGCAAAGGCATAATCAGCTACCAAGAGATTGCAAAGGCATGTGACAACTTTAAATTCTAATTAAAACACAAAATATGCAAGCCGATTGATAGAAACAAGATTATTGGATCTTGCAAAATCCCACCTGCATGTATATGGAGAGACCAAATAAGCCATGGAAGGAACAAGAGCACGGAGAACTAGCAATATCTCCTAGAAATTTTCAAAATTCACAAAAAAAATGCCTTAACAAAGCTCTAGATTTCAATGAAATTAATATCAAAATAGACAACCAGTTATCGGGGTGGCTCTGATACCATATCGGAGGATTCGCCAAGGTCCGAATAATGAGGATGCACGAGTCGTGGTTGCATGGGATGACGCAAGTGAATACCACAAAATGCTAAAGTAAATGAAATCAAATAAGAGACAATTTCATAGATAATTTGGAGAAAATCCAATATTTCATTAACATAAGATGGCCAAAGTGAAGAATACATATAGGAGAGCACTTAAGTAACTCCTCCACAAAAGGTGGTCAAAGCATCCCAAGAATAGATTGTAACTCCTCCATGAAAGGTGGTGACAAGGTGATAAGAATGGAGAAGTAACTCCCATACCTAGAATAGCTATACTTATGACATTCTTATGACACCTATGACACATCTATGACACACATCTCCACATAAGCTAGCCTATCCCACGAATGTAGGAAAACTCCATGTATGCACAAATATATAATTTTTCTAATCAAATAATAGGGAAAAATAAAAACCTACACTAACAGAAAGGTATTAGGAAGTATTTTCATTTCAAATTTAACATTATGTTGTGTCCTTTAATTATTTTTATGTTTATTAAGATCAATAATGTTTCCATATATCAAATAATGTATCTTATGTTTCAAACAAATGCACTTGTTAGTTGAATCCATGTTTATCTATAATAACCATGCATTACTATTAAATCCCTTATCATGATGCATACTCATATCAACCTATTTTTTGGAAAGGAGAGATATGATATTAAACTCAAGAATATTCTATAATACCTTACGAGGAGGTCTCGATAAATTTGAAAACTACCTCCTTCAGGAGATAGTGAGACAAGATAATTATTAGGCTATGATACAACATTAACTATGTTTTTTTCATCCATATTAGTATCATTCACTTTGGATTTGAATATGTATTTATTAGGAAAATTTTCACTACAAGAAATTGGAGTCTTGAAACCATATTTTATCTTATTCATAGCAAGGAGTTAAAATTTCTAGACCTTGATCGCATGGCATAATTCATCAAAAGAGTGAAATCATTTAAACACTATTGAATCATGTGGTGAGGAAAACAATATTTAATTGAATATGTATTGAAACTCATTTTAAAAAAATATATTTTTCATATTAAATAGAATATTATTGTAATGGAGTGCATATTCACTAATAAGTTCATTGGGTCCTTGATTTAATTTTGTAACCTAAACATATGACATATTCTCATTGATGTTGATTGAAAAGTATGCTAAGAATTGATCAACTTAAGGACTCAAGGCATAGAATAAATATAAATTAAGGTCATAAACAATGAAATTAATAGTCCTTAATACCATATGGAAAAAAATAGTCAATAAATTATCATTATAGTCAAAACATGCTACGTGAAAGGATCGGAGGTATTGTTTGGGATCACCCTTTCCATCATATAATTTAAACTTAGGTGAAACAAACCTTTTAGGTAATGGATAAGATGAGATCTTGGATTATAATGGATTATATAATAATGAATGAGAATTAGGGGCATGCCCCACTTTATAATAACCGTGTTACAATTTTAAAACATTAGTTTGAAGATCAAGAAGTGTTTTCATAAGGATTTGAGCATTGTATATAGCAATCTATGTATTATTGATGGTATTTCATGAGTATCAACCATATGAGGTATGTAATTATGATATGTATTAATAATCATATTAATCTAAGGAAAACATTGTGTTTCCCCCACACCATGGGTGGGAATCACATGTGTAACTAGGTGTAGACATAGGAATAGTAATAACAATAGTAGTAATCTAAACACTTATTTTTGAGTCAATATCTATAAAATATGTATTTTTATAATTGAAGGGATCATATTGTTCCTCATATTTGAAAACCTTATCATTATTTTCATTTCTTACTCTTAGAATTTTTCTCAAGACCTTATCTAGATTATGATGTTGTATATAGATTCATTCTCAAAATTGAGAAAGAGCCACAATTTGTTTAGGATATACACCATAAAATTCATTAGGATGTATTTTATCATGGTATTAATTATTATGTTCATTTTATTCTTTATAAATATTTTCAAGTTCAGGCATATCATCATTAATAATATGTTGTACTTCTTTATGTTCATTATTAACATTTTCATCAATAAAATAAGGAAGAATTTTCTTTTTACAAAATTTAGCCATTTTAGACACACTAGTTTATCTAAATAGATATTAGTATTCTTGATTTTGACACCAATTAACCTCTCATTTCATATTTCATAGGGATAATTGAGAGAGACTTCTTAGATTATATAGAATGTGATCATGAAAACATTAAGAGGGTTAGAACCAAGGATAGAATATTGCATTATATGGGGAGATATAAAATAATAAATTGAATATTTAAAACCTAACACATAAATTTTAATACATAAGATGGCATAATGAAACCCTAAATAAACCTTAGGTTTTGTGGTGATTGATAGAGATATTTATGGTTTGAAGGATTGTAATTCTAAGATAAAAAGACCTTATATAATGGTAATTTATAAATAAATTATAAAAATGAGATATAAATACAAAAATATGAATCCCTAGGGTGTAAGAATGAAACCCTAAAGTAACCTAGGGTTTTATATGTAAAAAAGAGTATGGATTTACTAGTTTATTTTAACTAATTTTGTATTTAGTAGTCTAAATAATTTAAAACATTGAAACTAATTTAGATTGTATAATATAATTATAAATTAAGAAAATATGAATGTAACAAAAAATTATTACTAATTTATTACAATTATTATTTATGTAAATGACCAAAAAGATAGGGTGATTAAAAATTATAGGCTTTTTTATTATGTGATAGTGTATAGTCATCACATAGGCTCTATATGAGTTTATTTAACCCTAAATTGATCTATCTTTGGGATATTTAAATGTTAAAGGGATATATAGAAATTAAATGTCACAAGGGTGATAATCAGATCTATAGTAGGCCAATTAGATGCTAAACTCAGATATAAGAATATAGTAAATTTATTATGTTGAGATAGTATAAATATTGAAATTACAACTATGCTAGATATATAAATGAAAAGGAAGTAAAGTAATTATATTGTTTAAATGCTAATATAGTTTTATATTTAGAATAGGTGTGAAGTAGATAAGAAGGAGATTATAAAACAATTATCAGATTCTGGGTCTAACATTTTTGGCTCTCTAGATAGTAATGTTAGCTTGGGATGGTTGCATTGATGATACTATTTAAGTTTGATGCTAGTGTCCTATATGGAATATCTACTAAAACATGATGTGACCATTTGGATACTTCTAGGTTTTGCTTTGTCTTTACTTTGGTGCAAGTAGATATGGGTCATGGATTGTTTCTACTTGTGAAATTATAAAACCCTAGTTTTCCATTTTCATAGTGACCTTAGGGGAATATGGATTAGTAGGAACATGGTGTTGAGATAACCCAAAGACCCCATTGTTAGTGGGTGATTCCTACATAGCTAATACTCTGAAGAGGGCCTCAGACACATGTATTCTCCCCTATGTGTTAGCTTATGTGTGAATAATACAATATGTGAAAAGTAATTAAAATAATGACCTAACTTGTGCTTGGTAAATCAAAATCTTGGGATATTCATTTATTACTTTAGATCTATATATGTGTAGTCCTTATGAATAGTATGTAAATAGGGGAGTTTTCTTTAATTGAATGCTCTTTGGTATTTTCATAGGTATTCATAGTTTATGTAGGTTAGGAATGAATGAGGGTTGAACTTATAATTATATCAATCCCTTTGGAGTAATAACTTGCATTAAAAAACTTAGGTTTACCATTTGGATATATTTAATTTGAAAATTGGATGACTTTAGGGCACTGGACACTTGCATCAGGATAGGACAATAATGTTGACACTGCTATCTATCCTAGATGTTAGTGTTCATGGACTAGAAACGTAAGTACATGTTCTAAACTTCTAGAGATGGAACATAAGTACATTTTAAGCATTCTAAGAAAGATAGAAGACATGGGCCATCAAAATAATACTTCTTAGACTAAGAGATATAGGTTAAGGGGCATAAAGATAAATCAAATGCAAGACTTGTAGAATTGGGAAAAAGGTAGAGAAGTGAGAGGAAAAACCAAGGTATGAGTTTTCTAAGTGTATAAGACTGAGGTGAGATATAACCATAAAATATCACCTACATTTCCCCCATTCAATCTAGTAATAAATATTTTAATTTAAAGGAAAGGAATGTGTACTTGGGTGTGTATACACATGTTGTCTTTGTGTATGCCTAACTTGAGAGATTTTGATGGTGCCTAACTTGAAACAAAGAACATGTTATAGTATAAAATCATTGCATATAATATGGTTTAAAATTAGTTTAAATATATTGAAATTAAAAGAGAAAAGTTTTAGAGTACACATGTGTGTCGATATGACTGCCTTCTCTATTAGCAAGTTATTTTGAAAAAGATGCATCATTTTAAGGCTATGAAACTAAGAATAGGATAAATATAGATAAAAATTTAAAGTGCATATATCTAAAGAGATGTGTGTGTGTGTGTGTGTGTGTGTGTGTGTGTGTGTGTGTGTGTGTGTGTGTGTGTGTGTGTGCGCGCGCGCGCGTGCATGTGTGCGTGCATGTGTGTGGGTGTGTGTGTGTGTGTGTGTGTGTGTGTGTGTGTGTGTGTGTGTGTGTGTGTGTGTGTGTGTGTGTGTGTGTGTGTGTGTGTGTGTGTGTGTGTGTGTGTGTGTGTGTGTGTGTGTGTGTGTGTGTGTAAAGGCACATTCCCCCAAATTTGGAGAAAAAATTAGTTTCCCCTTGAAAGTTGAGATTAGCTCAACTATTAATTATAACCTAGTGAGGATGGATGAACAAATCCAACCTAAAAACTTCACAAGATTGATTAATTTTATCACCTCAACCATATGAAAATAGAACCAACCATTACAATAAATTAGATCAATAAAAGCCTATAAAATGTTTGTAGGTATCAATACAAAAAATTTTGTGATATGGTAACAATCCATAAAAGAGTTTTGAAAATTGAAACTAATTTATATTTTATGATATTAGGCACATGTTTTATATAATATGCACCATCGATATGTATCATTCTAAAATTATGTATAAAAATAGTAATAGTGTATAGAATTATGCCAAAACTACGAATTTGAATCATATAATTTTGTGCTTTGGCCAATTAAGATAATTGTGTAAGTGTGTATAGCATGTTTTTGAATCATGACCCCACTATAAATGGATAAATATGAAAATTGATATAAGTACCAATGTTAAGGACATGTTTCCAAAACATTCCCCCACTATAGTCTGGGATTGTTGAATACTAAATAGGTGTGGAAAACATGCTTCCAAAGCATTCCCCCACTGAATCCAAAAACTTATATAAGTACCATATACTAAATCAATGTGGAGGACATGATTCCAAATCATTTCCATAAAGAATCTGAGAACTGTGAATGTGTGGAATCCATGACCATATGACATCCCCCCACTAAATTTGAAAACTAATATAAGTACCATGTAATAAATGAGTGTGGAGAACATGCTTCCAAAGCATTCCCCAATTGAATATGGAACCTATGATAAGTATGGAGAAATTATTTCTATGACATGACCCAACTAATATGCCCCCTCCCTTTTGAGGTGATGGAAAGATAGGAACTAGTAGTTACCTCACCTCAAAAGGATAAGACAATTGTGTAATATATGAATGTAACCATGCAACCTATAAAATGGAACATGTATAGGTAAATGTATCATTTAATTTCATGGAACCAATGTGATCACATGTAGGCTTAATATGCATGATAAAAATTATGGTAACGTCTATATAATAATAATACAAGCTCAACAAGAAAATAAACATACACACAAGATAACTGAAAATAAATTCAAAAGGAAATGGTCTAAGGAGATCATAAAAAAGGGGCATGTTCAAATGTTATGCACTCAAGGGGACATGATTTAGTTGAATGTATATAAAATCAAGAATGACATACTCAAATGTCCATACAAAAAATAATGACGTAGGTAAATGTTAATGAAATCATACATAAGCACAAGGGCTGTAAGCAAAGGAGTATATTCAAATTCTTGAATAATGAATACAATAGTTAATCAAGGCACTCAAGGAAGTGCATAAAATAAAGTATAAGTAACTAATATAAACATGTCATAGTAGTTCATAGATCCAATATGGCAGGAAAAGTATGTCAAGTGTATAACACATCAAGTACAATGTGTAAGATATAATCATGGATAATAGGTATGTGTAAGTACATATGTAAGGTCAAAAATGATAATTTAGAGTGATAATTTAATCATATAACTTGTACATATAAATATCAAATAAGCATATGCCCCAATGTCCATATGACATGAGTAGAAGGAAGGCCCAACATCTAAAATAAGAATGTATCATGTGTCTATGTATACCTGCATCATACTCAAGTAAAATTGTGATGTATATGTATATGTAGGAGTAAATGAGTATGCCATTAATCAAAATTGAACTTACACATATATTCCAAGGATCTAATAGAACATGTAAGTGCTAAAAGTGTTTTTGGATTTTTGAATCTTTTTTATTATTTTTTTGCATTTTTTAGAATATTTGAGATTTTTACTTACATGATATATTTACGTAAGTGCATAATATTAATTAGGATTTTTAAATTATTTATTTAAATTTTATTAAGTTAGTATACACCTTTTCCCACCTTTTATGTAACTATGAATGGATCGAACCAATTTGGTTTGAACTTTCATTTTTTGTCCTTTTCTACATTGGTATTCTTTTGTTTCTTTTAATACCAAGTCACCCTCATTAAGGTCACATGGATGAATTTTTTTTATATTCTCATTTTAATTAATCCTAATACAAATATAAGTGCTCAGTATTTTGTGTGTTTTTTGTACTCAACTACTTTGGTTGATGCAATCATTTTTCATGGTACTCATTATCTTTGATGATGTCTTTTAGAGAGACATGTAAATAAGGTATCTCAAGTTCAATTAGTAATATGGAATTTGTACCATATACCAAATAATAAGGTGTGGCATGAGTAGGTGTGTGTACACTAGTTTGGTATGCTCATAGATCATATACCATCTATTGGTGTCAATCAGTGTTGTATCACTCAATTATTTTTCTAAATATTTTGATAATTGTTTATTAGTTGCCTCTACCTGGTCATAACCTTGTGGGTGATAAGGTGTAAAAAATGTATGATTAAGATTTTATTTACTATAAAATAATATTACCATATTATTTTTAAGTGATGTTCCATTATTATAAATAATGGTTGAAGGTATGCCAAAATTGAAGATGATATTGGTCATTAGAAACCTACATATGTTATCCCATGTCATAAACTCAAGTGGAATGGTTTCCACCCATTTCGTAAAATATTTTTTCCTTTCAATGATAAATTTGTGTCCACAAGTAGATACCAAATTTACTTTTCCTATCAAACCAAACCCCCATAAGGAAAAAAGCCATGGTGAAACAATAGGTTGTAACTCATGTGATGGTACATGATTCAAATTGATATATTTTTGGAATTGTAAACATAGTTTTTCATGTTTGATACATTTTTGTTCTATTATAGGCTAGTAATAACCTTGGCATAATAGTTTTTGAGACATGGCACATTTGTTGAAATGCCCACCACATTCATTGTTATGCATTTCCAAGAGTGCAATGCGAGCTTCATCTTTGCTTAAACATAAAATTAATTGTCCATAAAAACCTCATTGAGTAAATCATTTATAATAATAACATAAAAAAATGTTTGAAATTGTAATTTTAATTTATCATTTCATGTAAAATAGTCTAGTATATAAGATCAATAAATAAATTTATAATATTAGTATACCATTATGTGTTTATAGTACTACAAATAACATTAAGAATGGATAAGGTGTGTATTTTATTGGAAGAAATGGAAGGATTATGTAGCTATTGTACTATAAAATTTATGTGATCATCTTAAAACATAATCATGGATGTTATGCTTGCCATAACATCTACATGGTTGTTATCTTTACATGGAATATTGTTGATAGAAAATGTGTCAAATGTTTGTGTAAGTTTATCTACCATTTTTTATATGGTATAATATGCTCTTAGTTAGTTTGGTAATGATTAGTGACTTGATTATAAATCAATTTGGAATCACCAAAAAATTATATATCTCTTATATCAAGATTATGTGCTATGGATAATTTGATGATCAAGTCCTCATATTTGGCTATATTATTGGTTAAATAAAAAGATAATTTATAGTAGAAAGGCATATATTCACCTTCAAGGATGAAAAATATAATGCCAACACCCACTCTTGTTTGAAATTTTGATTCATCAAAGAACATTTTACATGAAGTGTATAATATATATCCCTCAAATTCATTCTAAAAAGCCTCGATGAGTGGAAAATAATCTGACAAAAGAGATATAGCCAATTGGTCAGATATAGCTTGACCTTTTATTAATTTTTGGGCTATAAATTTTAAATAAAACTCTATGAGATGAATCACCCATTTGGATATGTTTTTATTTATGTGTGTTTTATTTATGAGGAACCTTAATGGATCTTATTTAATTATAACATGAATGCAACATCTCCACAGGGATTTACTAGAATAATGCAGTAAAAAAAATTATTTAATATTTACTCAACACTTATTATTTCATTAGATTACACCATGATAATATAATTAGTGATTTTTAACATACTTAATGAAGCATATCAAACTTAAGTAAACATGAGCAACTCTATTTAATAATCGCTAGCAACTTATGTAAGCAATCAACATTGCATAAGGAAAGTAATCATAATAAAATACATTCATAGTTGGTACAATAATATAGCTTAAATTGTCAATGTATAATAATAATCAATTACATTTCCATCAGGTATGCTACCTAAATAAATAATTATAATAATATATACAATGCTCCATAGAGCTCGAGTCATAATAACTCTTGTATCTCTGATAATCTCAAGTATAGTCTTCAAGTAAGTACTATAGTGGGGAGGGAGAGCATCATCTGAGCATTTTTCCACACCAGCCATAGAACATCAATCCCCTTCATAATACCCTAAATAGGGAATGACCCTCCCTTCATAGATTGGAAGATAGTGATAGTGAGGTGATCCAGAGAGACATGCTAGTACCCTGTGTGTTGTAAGATTCCTACTACATGATGTGTATCATAAATAAATATGTTTTAACATGATATTGCATAAGAATATAAATCATACATATGAAATAATAATGTAAAACTTAAACACTACTTTGGCTAAAGTTTTCAAATAACATATGATCTATAGGATTATTTAAATTCATACACACCACTTGATCGAATTACCTTCATCTGGCATTAGTGATGCTAACTAAGTCGGTGAAGTCTGTCTCATTACTTAGTTAGATTAACCAAATATAAAATTGGTAAAAATATATTTATAACCAATAGTTTCATGCAATTATTTTTACTAGCAAGTACAAACACATGCTAATTATGGAAATAATTACTATGCATACATTTAGTTGATCAAACATATGAATGAACCTCATTTATATTATTTATCTCATAAACAATATTTATGACAAGCCAATATATTTACCATACATGTATAACACAAGTCATTCCAAGAGTTTATTTTCCTTTACTAAATGTTAAGCACAAAAATTAACATTTTCATAACATAAAGTTCATACCACTAAATATAACCAACATCCACTATTTTCATAAAGGTTTAACAAAATTAACTTATTCATAATTTTTGGAATTTAGGCTATGTTCGTATAGTTATCATTCCCTTTAGTATTTCATGACTTAACTTATTAGTCACTACTATAACTATGGGCATGCTACCTATTCTATAAATATATATTATATGTATATACGAGGACCTAGGTTCTCTTATACATGTATTATATAAATTTATATGATCATATTATATATATATCCCATAATATATATAATTCAATCTACAATTAACATTTTTATCTATTAACAAAAAATTCTCATTATTCTTTTTTTAGCCTCAAAGATAAAAACTTCCAAGAAAAGGCTCAAGAACAAATAAGGCTTTCATAATTATAAAACCCCTATTCTTATAATTTAACATCATAAATAATGAATCCAACTAGGCTTAGTTTTATTCCTAATTTCATATATATTTATTTTCCAAAATTTAAGTCATTTATTCAATAATCTAAGTTACTATTTACCATGGTAAAATAGTCAATAATTATCTTAACACTTTGAAATATGTTTCAAGTTATCTCAATGTTCATGGTTTCCATTTCTAGCCATAACTTATACAATTCCTATGTTCTGAGGTTATCAATCAAATTCTCTATTTAATATTGGTTTGTTTCAAAAACACACTGTTCTTTATAATCTTACTCGAACACATATATTATATGTCTCATAGAAAATCACATAAACTATTATGTATTTAAATATACATAGTATACCTATCTACACAAACAATGACTGTATGTCTTACAGTTTATAACATTTTATGTATAGTCTATATTCATTCCATTCATAGCTTTGAAAATAAAAGACTTATGCTCATATGAAAACCTTATCCCACAAAACCATGTGAATGTCTTAAATTATATATATATATATATATATATATATATATATATATATATATATATATATATATATATATATATATATATATATATATATATATATGCCCAGTTGAAGTTATACGTAGATGTAAGTGTATACATTTATTATATATCCTTTGGATATATTTAAATACATAGTTTGTATATAAATATCCATATTATATTTTTATATAAACTCCACTTTAAATAATATTATACAGTCTATAAATGTTTAAATGTCACATATGGTACATGATTCATATGTAACATATGGTACAAAAAATAAAACCCCTTTTGAAATCCATTCAACATTTTCATAATTATAGTATGGAGTATATCCCCTATACATACATGAATAACAATGTCTTATTTCTAAATATTTTACCAATGCAAACAAAACTCTGTTATACCTATTTATTAATTTTTTTGACTACCTCCTATATATCTTTGTAAGAAAGTAACAGTATACCTATTTACCCAAACAGAAATCTGTCTAACATTTTATTGACTTAATTGATATCTTTCTAAAAATAGGATAACTCACTACTCAGTAGGTATAATATGTTTTAACATAACTCATCTTTTCTTGCATATATTTCCTCAGGTTATGTTTTTTTTGAACTAGGGAAATATGCCATTTATTTTTAAAATTTCATTTAACCCTATGGTTTAACATCCTTAAAATTCTAAATCAAAGCACTTAGGATTTGGGGATAATGGGTTAGCTTTGAGGATGGCTGATCCATCCATAGGGCTAAGCCTGTATCCATTCAAACTATATTCAAACCCTAAGTTTCATAATCATACACATAATTTCCTTTTGAAATTGAATGTAAAAATAATACCAACCTTTTAAATGCTCCTATTTGAAACTCTAAGAACTTGAAATACCTTTAATTTTTTGCACTTTACTTTTCCTCCTTTCATTTCTATGTATCTCTTTTCCTTCCACAACTCATTTTTTTCCCTCGTTGACCTCCTTCCATTCTAACTTTACTTGCCACTGTTCACTTATTTCATAATCCATGCATAATATCCAAATTTTCTGCTAAACTCCATTAATTTGTAGCTATTTCTCCATTAAAATTATCAGAATCCTTAATTTCTCTCTCTTTCAAAATTTCTAAAATATTATAAAATATTTAATTAGTTTAACAATTTTTGCATGATCAATTAGCTATAAGCCCTCAAGTATATCCACTAAACAAGTCTACATTAATCATTAACATAATGATATCTATACTTCTAATTTTAGCATAGTCTCATGTGTGACAATCAAAGACTAGGTTTAGATTGGACTTAGCTCTTAGGTTAGTATTTTTAGGATAGTTCAATATCCTTAAATATAATAATATAAACGTAATTATCTCTTTATTAAAAATATAGATAAATCTATAATTGATTCCAATAACAAGATAACTTTTTAAATAAATTACTAGTGTATATATAGGCTATATATATGTCTTACTTTATTTTTAATAGCTTAACTTATATTGATATTATCGAATATCAATAATAGTAAGCTAAATGTTTAATGGCATTTTTAAAGACTTTATACTAGTCTATATATATAATATTAATTTTATATATTTTATTTGATTTACTCTCAAAAATCATATACAAACATAAGTAAAGTACCCTCATGTAATCTTACTACAACATCATGTACGATGTCTACATAAAAAATTCTATCACATACAATATTTATTCCATAACTATATACTAACATTTAAAACATGTAAACTATAATATCTAATAATCCAAAAACACAACGCATATAAAATTTTTAATCTAATGTGGTGGGTGCTTTTGTCTTAGTAATTCCTTTGTTGTCCTTCACTATCTCCATCTATGCCACCCTCTCTGATGATGCTCTCCCTCCATCATGCTCTAAGGGATAAGTTCTCTTACATCCATCTCACGACAAGAAGGTAGTTAATCAAGTATATCATGATACATATAAAACAATGCTATAAAAAAAATATAACATAATCATGATGTACATAATTCATATTTTTTCATCTCAAAATAGTGAACTCATAAAATATAAGTAACATACATGTATCCCATAACAAAATATGACTTATGATTTAGATAAAAAGTAACGATCAATATAATCAGCCTTATTAATCCATAGATAATTAGATAAATTAGTTTAGTGAGAGAATCCAAATGTAACATCATTCCCCCTTAAAACTAGACATGGTCTCGATCACACTTATTCAAACCATAGTTATTAATAATAAATAGAGTTTAATAGAATAAAAACATAGTATCTAGCATCAAATCAAGCAAATAAATGTGAAAATAGCTTTTATAACTCATCATAGTCCTCCAAAGTAGCATTATCTTTAGAGTATTGGTCCCATAAGACCTTTCATTATGACACTTATCTATTTCAAAAATGAATTTTGTGAGTGTCAATTACTCTGATTGTTTCTACTATGACCACCTTGGGATCGAAAATCTACAAATCATTCCAATCCAACACATGTGAAGGATCAACTATATACTTCTTAAGATAAGATACATGGAAGACATTATTCAATAGAGCTATGGCTGGTGGTAATGCAAGCTTATATGGTACATGATTTACCAATTATAAAACCTTTAAGGGTCCCACATATCTCGATGAAAGTTCTACTAACTTCCTAAACTTAATAGAGCTCTTTTGTGGCTTAACTCACAAAAACAATTCATCACTTACTACAACTACCTAGATGTTTTCTTTAGATCATCATAGCTATTTTGCCTATCATTGGACTTGACCAATCTTTTATTGATTATTTTAACCTATTCCTCTATTTTTGAAAGCATTTCAGGTCCAAAGACTACCCTGTCTTCCAACCTATCCCAACTGATTGGTGTCATGTACTTTCTCCCATAAAGTGCTTCAAATGGTGTCATCCAAAGCAAATTGGTATGAGTTATTATATGAAACTAAACCAATGGAAGGTATTATTCCCATTTTTATTGCTGATCCATGCAATAAATATGAAGAAGATCCTCTAACACCTAACTAACTCACTCAATTTGACTTAGTATATGGGTGATATGGAGTGCTAAAATTTAGTTGTGTACCCAAATCTGAATTGAGAGTTAAATTAAAACCTATAAGTCATTCTCAGATCATGATTTGATATGATCTTATCTAGAAACACATTAAATTGATACACATCCTTTATGAATTTCTTCACAAGATTTGGTGCATCATCTGTCAAATTACTTGGGATAAAATGTGCTACCTTGGTTTATTTATCAACTACAACCAAGATCATGTCATGCATGTTTCATGATAAGGATAATCCTTGGAAAAATACCATAATTATCACCTATCATTTCCACTCTCATATGTCATGTGGATATAATAATCTAACCAGATGCACATATATAGCTTTCACTCACTGACATTCCAAATAAAGTGACATGAAGTCTGTTACATCTTTCTTGATTCCCTTCTAGAAATAAAGTGGTCTAAGCTCTACCATAAGCTTCATTACTCATTTATATCCTAAATATGGGAATTTTTCAGTTATTTTAGCACTATTATCCTCATATTTTCTTGATCTAGCACATACATCCTTCTATTATAATGCATAAGACAATCACTCAATAAGTTGTATCCTTTATACCTAGAATTTTAAGCATTCTTAGACAAAGCTTTCCTGACTTGATCATAGAATTTTTCTCATAGTGAGAACTCAATCATATGATCCCTAATAGTATATATAACTAATATGTACCTTCTACAACTCCAGGCATCAACCACTCTATTTATTTTCCTTTGATGTAATTGATATGAAATTCATAATCAAATAAAAAATCTAACCAATACCTTTGATGAGCATTCAAATTTTGTTAGGTGAAAATATATTTGAGTCTTGAGTTCAAATTGTTTTACCAAAAAATAATGTCTCCAAACTTATAAATAATGAATAATTGTTGTAATTTCAAGATCATGAGGCACGCAATTCATCTCATAAGGCTTAACCTTAGTTGATTCATAAGCTACTACTACACCATCATTCATAAGGACTCCTCTTAGTCTATCCCTAGATGCATATGTGATCACCAAAAATTGACCATTAGGATTATAAACTCTTAACACTGGTGCTGAAGTAAGCCTTATTTTCAATTTATGAAAATACACTTCACATTTATCTAACTAGATAAAACTTTGATTCTTACACTATATAGAGGTAATTGGATTAGCTATCTTGGAAAAAAAATTGAAACAAATTTACTATAATAACCTACTAATCTAATTAAAATCATAACCTCATGCATATTCTCTAGACTTGGCCACTCCATAATGGCTCTTATCTTAGTTGAATCAACATAAATTCAATCTGCTAAGATAATATGTCCTAGATATTTCACTTTCTTTTAGAAAAATGCACACTTGGAAAATTATCCATACAACTTGTGATTTTATGGTCATGACAAAACCATTTTTAGATGTTAAAGATTCTCTTCTTCATCCTTGGAATAAATCATAACGTCATCTTAAAAAACCAAAATAAAATGATTTAGGTAATCTCTGAACACAATGTTCATGAGATTCATGAATGTTATAGGTGCATTCATCAACCCAAATGATAATACTATGAACTCATAATGTCCATAGCGAGTTCTAAATTCCATCTTTGGAATATTTTCATCTTTTATCCTTGATTGATAGTATCCAAATCTAAGATCAATCTTAGAAAAGACTTTTGTTCCTCATATCTAATAAAATAGATCATCTATTTGAGGTAGTGGATACATGTTATTGATGGTAATTTTATTCAACATTCTATAATAAATGTAAATTAAAAGAGTTTCATCCTTCTTATTAATTAAAAAACTAGTGCACCTCATGGTGACACACTTTTTATGATCAATCTTTTGGATAAAAATTATTGTTGTTGTGCCTTCAATTATGCTAATTTAATGGTTGTCATTCTAAACAAAGCCTTAGACTGAGGTTTCAATCCTAGTCTAACATCAATAGAGAAGTCAAATTTATATTTAAGAGGCAATCCAATCAATTCTTATAGAAACACATCATGAAAATTCCTAAGGAAAAGATAATCTTCAATTGATGGTTCCTTGGTTTCTTCCATTTAATTTATCTTGACGATAAATGTTTGACATCCATTACCTTGGGCCTTCCTGAGTTGTATTGTATAAATAGTCTTAAGCCTTAACTCCCTTTTATCACCTTGAATTAGTTTGATTTTTATAATCATAAAGACATTATATTCTTTTTAGATAATAGACAACATTGGATTTGTGCTTTGAAATCTAGTTGACTCTAAGATCACATCATATGATGCTAGTGGTGCTACATGAATATCCACAACCATTATGAATTTTGATAACCTAATTTATGATTCAACTAAAAACTTATCAACCTGGACTTTAGATTCATTCCTATATTGTACCAACCATGTATTTTCCATTACACCAACTTTCCTAAATAATTTATTTAGAATTTTAAGAACCATAAAACATTTCATAACCCCTATATCTATCAAAATGGAAACTATATGTTCAAAAAAAATACCTAATAGTTCTATGGGTGAAGCTTGGAATTTGGCTTGTTGATTATCAACCATTGCATGAATACATTGATAAAAAGTTCTTTACTAAGGGGTGGAACCTTTGTTCCTCAACTTATCTAGGGTACATTTATGCACAAAATGGTCACCTCCATAGATGAAGCAACCTCTTGGTAGCCCCTTCCTCTTGGATTGTTTGTTTCCCTTGAAACCACCCTTGGAACCATTACCTAGTTTTTTACTACCTAAAGCACTGTTGAATTTGGTATTATGATTCTTGAATTAACTCTTGGAGTCTCCACTCCTATGCTTCTAGTTCTTATTTTTGAAAGTTGGATTTAAACTTACAAACTTTTTATATAACTTGTCCCTGACCTAAGCAAGAGATTTCAACATTTACTCCTACTTGATGTCTTTTTGAAAGACTTAGTCCATAGTAAATCATCCATGAACATCCACCTCTCCACCAATCTAGGTTTTTAATCACATGATAAACTTCCTAATCCTAAACCTCTCATTTTCTTGATACTAAGGTACATATTTTAGAAGTTTGGTGAATTATTCCTATTACTCATTTACCAATAAGTCTCATTGTTTCAAATTTTAAAAATCTATTAGATTTTGGTCAAAATACAATCATAAAAGCCATCATGATATGAATAGTGTCACAAAATTCTCCCAAGTAGTGGTGGTTGAGTTCATATTCATTTCCAACTTTTTATTTTCCTACCACACAACTGCTTCTCTAGACAAGTGATAAGCTCCCCAAACAGCTTTGGTGAAATTAGAATAGTTTTGAATCTAAAAACGTTTCTCCATTTCACTCAACCATGATTTAGCTCCATTTGCTATAATGGTTTCATCAAACTTAGGTGGATCCACCTTTTCATATCCCTTAGCAATTTTATAGCTACACATGCTATCACATCTTGAGGCACTTCCTTATGTATCTACTTTAAAGGGATTTCTTGCTCAATAAGATACTCTTTAGGCTCATCCTGATAGGATTATTCCTCTTGTACATGAATTTATTGTTTCAGGGCTAAAACTCTATCCCTAGTCTCATTCATGGTTGCAACAATATGGTCTAACTTTGTTTCTTATTTAGTGGCAAATTAGTTAGGATTAAATGAAAGTTTATTGTAATTAACATTTGAATGACCCTCAATCGATGTTCTTGATTTCACCATTCTTCTTTTTAGTAATAAAAGAATAAAAAAACATTAATAGACTCATTAAGTCCTAGATTTTGATACATAACTCTGATACCATAATGTAATATCCCCATAGGGATTTAATATAATAATTTAGTAATTTTTTTTGTCTTTAATATTTACTCAACACTTATTCTTTCATTAGATTACACCATGAGAATATAATTAGTGATTTTAAACATACTTAACTAATCATATCAAACTTAAGTAAACATGAGAAACTCTATTTACAAATCACTAGTAACTTATGTAAACAATCATAATTGCATAAGTAAAGTAATCATAATAAAATCTATCCATGACTGGTATAGTAATACAACCTCTACTATCAATGTATAGTATTAATCAATTATATTTCCATCAGGCATTCTATCTCAATAAATAAGTACAGTAATAAATACAATTCTCCATTGAGCTCAAGTCACACTAATTCCTATATCTCTAATAGTCTCAAGTGTACTCTCTAATTAAGTACTATAGTGTAGAGGGAGAGCATCATCTGAATACTTCTCCACACCAACCATGGAACATTGATCCCCTACACAATCCCCCAAAAAAGGAATGACCCTCCCTTCATAGATGGGTAGATATTGATGACATGAGAATCGAGAGAGACATGTTATTACCTCAAGTGCTATAATATTCCTACTACATGATGTGTACCATAAAGAAATATGTTATAACATGATATCGTACAATCATGTAAATCATGCATATGAAATGATAATGTATATCTAAATATTATTTTAACAAATTTTTCAAATAACATATGATCTTTAGGATTAGTCAAATTCATACACACCACTTGATTGGATTACCTTCATTTGGAATTGATGATTCTAACTACGCCGATGAATTCCATCTCACTACTTAGTTAGAATCATCAATGCTATATTTTATTAACATATAGTTATAACCAATAGGTTCATGCAATTATTTCTAATAGGAAGTAAAAACACATGTTAATTATATAAATAATTACTATACATACATTTAGTCCATCAAACATATGAATGAACTTCATTTATATTATTTATCTCATAAACAATATTTATGACAAGCTAGTTTATTTACCATACGAGTATAATACAAGTCATTTGAAGTGTCTATTTTCCTTTAGTAAATGTTAAGTACAAAATAAAAAATTTAATAACATGAAGTTCATACCACTCAATATAACCAACATTCACAATTTTCATAAAGATTTAACAACATTCACTTAATCATCAATTTTAGAATTTAGGCTACACTCATATAGTTATAGTTACCTATCCTTTAGGATTTTAAGACTTAATGTATTAGTCACTACTATAACTATAGGTATGCTACCTATTCTATAAATACACATTATACACATATAGGAGGACCTAGGCTCTCTTATACATGTATTTCATATATTTATATAATCATATTATATATCCCATAATATATATAATTTAATTTATAATTAACATTTTGATCTACTAACAAAACTTTTTTGCTATTCCTTTTTAGCCTAAAAGATAAAAAAAGTCCAAGAAAAGGCTTGAGAACAAATAGGGGTTTCATAATTCCAAAACACCTATTCTTATAGTTTAACATAAAAAATAATGAATCTAATTAGGTTATTTTTATTTCTAATTTCATACTCCTGCTATTTCCCATATTTTGTCATTTATTCAATAATCTAAGTAACTAATTACCATGGTAAAATAGCCAATAATTATCTTAACACTGTGAAATATGTTTTCAAATTATCTTGATGCTCATAGTTTCCATTTCCAACCATAACTTATTTGATTCCAATTTTCTCACATTAGCAATCTAATTTTATATTTAAGACTGGTCTATTTAAAAAATATGTAGTTCTTTATAATCTTAAACACATGTGCTATATATCTCATAGCAAATCACACAAACTATTATGTATTTAAATATACATAATATACCTATCTACATAGACTGTGATTGTATGTGTTACCAGTCATAACAGTTTATGTATAGTCTATATGTATTCCATTCATAGCATTCAAAATAAAAGACTTATGTTCATACGAATATCTTATCCCACAAAACTAAGTGACTATCTTAAATACATAGTTTATATATATATATATATATATATATATATATATATATATATATATCAAGTTATACGCATATATATAATTGTTTATTTTTTATAGAATACATTTATTATATATCCTTCAGATATATTTATATACATAGTTTGTATATAAATATCCATACTATATTTTTGTATAAACTCCACTTTAAATAATACAATATAGTCTATAAATGTTTAAATGTCACATATGGTACACAAAACAAAACCCATTTTGAAATGTATTCAAATTTTTCATAATTTTGATATGGAGTATATCCCTTATACATACATGAATAACAATGTCTTATTTCTAATTCTTTTACCAATGTAAACAAAACTCTATTTTGCCTTTTTTAATTATCTCTTATATATCTTCATAAGAAAATAACAACATACCTATTTCCATAAATAAAAACCCATCTAACATTTTATTGAATCAGTTGATATCTTTCTAAAATAATGATAACTCACTACTTAGTAGGTATAATATGTTTTAACATAACTCATTCTTTTATTGCATATATCTATTCCCTCAAGTTATGTTTTTCCTAAACTAGGAAAGTATGCCATTTATTTTTAAAACTTCATTTAACCATATGGTTTACTATCCTTAAAATTCTAAATCAAAGTACTTAGGATTTGGGGATAATCAATTAGCTCTGTGGATGGCCGATCCATCCATAGGGCTAAGCCTGTATCCATTCCAAACTATATTCAAACCCTAAATTTCATAATCATACATATAATTTTCTTTTATAATTGAATGTAAAACAACACCAACCTTTTAAATGATCTTGTTTAAAACTCCAATAACTCAAAATTATTTTGCTTTGTTGCTTTGTACCTTTCCTCCTTTCTTTCGACAAATCCTTATTCTTTTCCTCCTAGACATCCTTCCATTCCAACTTTGCATGCCATTATTCACTTATTTCACATTCCATGCATAATATCCAAATTTTCCTCTAAACTCCACTAATATGCAGTTATCTCTCCATTAAACTTACCAGAAGCCCTAATTTCTCTCTTTTGAAATTTCTTAAATATTATAAAACATTTAATTTGTTTAACAATTTTTTCATGATCAATTTCCTATAAGGCCTTGAGTATATCCACTACATGATTCTATGTTAATCATTAACATAATGATATCTATACTTTTAATTTTAATGTAGTCTCATGCATGACAATCAAAGACTAGGTTTAGATTAGACTTAGCTCTTAGCTTAGTATTTTTAGGATAGTTTAATATCCTTGAATATAGTAAAACAAAGGTAATTATCTATTTACCAAAAAGATAAATAAATCTACAATTGATTCCAATAATAAGATAAATTTTTTAATCAATTAATAATGTATATATAGGCTATATATATATGTATTGATTTATTTTTAGTAGCTTAACTTATATTGATATTCTTAGATATCAATAATAGTAATCTAAAAGTTCAATGACATTTTTAAAGACATTACACTAGTATATATATAATAGAAATTATATATATTTTATTTGATTTACTCTCTAAAATTATAGACAAACACAGGTAAAGTAGCCTCATGTAATCCTACTACAACATCAAGTACTAATTCTATGTACAAAGTTCTATCACATAAAATATTTATTCCATAACTACATACTAACATTTAAAACATGCAAACTATAATATCTAATAATCCAAACACATAATGCATATAACATTTTTAATCTAATGTTGTGTGGGGAGGGGTATTTAAAATTCCTCTGTCATCCTTCACTATCTGCATCTATACCACTGTCTTTGATCATGCTCTCCATACATCATGCTCTGAGAGATAAATTATCCTACATACATCTCATGAGTAAAATTTAGTTAGTCAAGTATATCATGATACATATGAAACAATGCTATAATAACAAATGTAACATAGTCATTATGTACATAATTCATAATTTATCATCTCAAAATAATGAACTCATGAAATCTAAGTAACATACATCCATCCCATAAAAACATATGACTTATGATTTAGTTAAAAATTAAAAATAAATTAAATCAAATTTATTAATCCATAGATGATTTAATTAAATCACTTTAGTGAGAGAATCGAGATGTAACAATAAACTTCATTATTGAGAAAATATTATCATAATTTATGGGTAGCAAAAACTAAAGCTAAACATAGTTTTTCAAGGTTGTATATTTAAATTCATAATCAAAAAGATGGTAACTAATATAATATATTTGAAATTATTTATGATTATAATTAAATAATGCTAGTAAATCCCCTAGGGCCTCATTGGTATTTGATATGTAAAGAAGCAATAATGTATCTAGAATAGGAGGCATAAGTATTGGTGGGTTTGATAAATACATTTTTATTTTATCAAATCTTTGTTAACATACCTCATCCCATGTGAGTTTTTTTATTATTTTTATCAAACATGTGAAAGGGATTGTTTTATCATTCAATTGGGTAATGAAATATCAAATAGCTTAAATTCAACCTTACAAACATTGTAATTATTTTAGATTGGTTGGAGATTGCATTTATAGGATAGATTTTACCTTTTTATATGAAACTTAATGCCTCTATAATAAATAATATATCTTAGTATTTTCAAAGACATCCCAAAAACATATTTTTTTAGATTTAATCAAACATTGAACTTACATAGGCACTTAAGTATTTTTTGTAAATTGGTAGTATTATCTTGGCGGTATTTTGATTTTACAAGTAAATCATCAACATAATCCTCAATTTTTTTGGTATGAAATCACAAAATATATGACTCATGGCCCTTTTTTATGTGTTTCCTACAATTTTTAATCCAAATGGCATGATTATGTATTAAATTATTCCCCAAGGAGTAGTAAAGGTGGTCATTTCTTGATCTACAGGGTTAATTTTGATTTGGTTATATCCTACAAAACCATCCATAAATGAAAATGTCTCATATCTAGTTGTGGAATATAAAATCATGTTGATATTAGGTAAATGGAAGTCATATTTAGGGCAAGATTTGTTTAAATTGTAGTAATCAGTGTAACAATGAATGTCACCATTTAGTTTTTTAATAGGGACAATGTTGGACACCCAGTCAAAATGTGCAATGGCTCTTATAAATCCAGCATATAAAAGTTTTTGGATTTTGTCTTTTACCAACAACACCACTTTAGGATGCATTTTTCATATTTTTTTAATTAGCTTTACATCTAGGTATGATAATATATTATGCATTACCATTGATGGGTCGGTCCCAAGCATATTTAAATAATCCCAAGCAAAGAGTTAGATAAATTCATGAAGGGCCTATTGATGGGTTTTTATTTCATCCTCTTGAATCATTACAACAAGTAAAATTGGTCTAGGGTCATTATCCATTCCAAAGTTATATTTGATTGTTTCTTCATTTAACAAAGTATATTTCTCTATGATAAATGTTATGGAAAGAATAGCATTATATTCATCATGTTGGATTATCATTCTCACCAAAGTAAGCATAAGTAGAGGTATCATGAGAAAACATATTCTTCTGATATAAATAAGGGAGATTATGATATGCCCCAAGTACTCTAGTAATGATTCATTATTGGAAAACTCATCCATTGATAGAATTTATGGGGAAAAAATGTCATCAATTAAATGATGTTGACCACTTGGAGCCTTATTGTGGAGATATTAATATATTTTGTTTTGGCCTTTTGGAAATAAATTATAATTAAAGGAATATGTTTGTGTTTAGTAGATTAGTTTGAAAAACACAACCCTTGTCACTTTATATTATTTATAAGAGAAATGGGCTACACTATTCATTGCTCTTTTTACCTAACCCTTGTTGCTTGTACCCATATTTGAATAAATATTGAGAACCAAAATTAGATTTATACGCTTGTGGTGTCATATGAATGGGATATTGAATCATTGTAAAGTGTTTAAAAGGATTAGTATCCATTAGGCATGTGTAAATGAATCCTTGATGACTAAAGTTTAAACATTCATGTAACTTAGAGGGAACTACATACATCTCATGTATCTAAGGTCATCCCAAAATAATATTGTAATCTAAATCATTTGACATAACTTGGCATAAAGTGGGAAATGTATAGGGACATATTATAATATTTAATGTTATATGTCCTAATACTTATCTTCAAATATTATCAAATCCCTTGATACTAATTTTATGGTTTTATTCCCATTACAAAGAGGAATGATATGTTGTAAATATTGAGTCTGGAACCATTGTCCATGAGAACTCATTTTACCATTTTGTTTCAAACACATACCTCAATATAGAGTTTAAAGTATATGTTTATAAGGTGTTGGGATGGAAAATCCTACTTTTCAAAGGATATATCATGCGTAGTCCATTTTATGGATTTCAAGACATAGGCCACATATGGTGGTTCAACATTACAAGGGATCAAGTTCATATGTAATGCATCTAAAAGAACATACTTGTAATGTGAATAATTATGTAACAAGTCTAGGAGTGAGGTTTTGGTAGATATGTGTTTGGATTGGGAAATTACATGTCCTAGGGGATGATTACATCATGCACTCTATATGACACTTTGTAGTGATAGGTAAAATCTTGTTATAAATATTATAACAAGGAGTATGTAGGAAAACAAGTTTTGAATCCCTTATAGATCAGAATGAATTAATTTGGAATGATATATAACAAGTAATAGCCAATACAAGGTGTTGGACCATAAAATAATTAATAGATATATCCATGGAAAATATGATTGTAAAATATATATAAATTTAGGGATCAACAAAAAGAAAATTAGAAAACCTTAATTTGTCTTAGGGTTTTATTTTTAAAGATTGGGTTCACCAATGCCTAACCTTAAATTGATCTAGATTGGGGTTATATAGATGTTAAAGGGGTATATAGAAATGAAATGGCACAAGGGTGATAATTAGATCTATAGTAGGATAATTAGATGTTAAACTCAAATATAAGTATACACTAAATTTATTATGATGAGATAATCTAAATATAGAAAGTACAACTATGATAGATATAAAAATGATAAAGAAGTGAAGTAATTAGCTTGTTATAATGCTAATGTATTTCTAGAGATAAACTAAGAATAAAGTAGGTAGGAAGGATATTCTAGAACAATCATCAAATTCAAGCTCTGATGCTTTTGGCTCTCTATATATAGTAACATCAACCTAGGATTGTTGCATCAATGCTATTATCTAAGTTCTATGCTAGCGTCATAGATATAATATATATTGAAATAGGATGTGACCACCTAGATGATTTTTAGTTTCATTTTGACTTCACTCTAGTATATTCAAATTTGGGTTATATATTATCACTCCTTGTGAAATGGCAAGACCCTAATTTTCCATCTTCATAGTGATTTTGGGGGAAAATTGGTTAGTGGGCACATAGTATTGAGCTTCCCTAAAGACCTTGCTATTAGTGGGATTTTCCTACATATCCAATACTTTGAAGAGGATCTAAGTCACAAGTATTTATTCCCTACACTTTGGATTACTTGTTAATCATATAATATGTTCAAATTAAGTACAATAATGACCTATCTTATAACTTGGGAAATTAGGGTCTTGGGCTACTCCTTTAGTACTTTAAACCTGTAGTTGTGTAGTCGCTATGACTCATATGGAAATAAGAACAAATAGGGAAGCTATATTTAATTGATGCTCTTTATTATTTTAATAAGTATTTATAGGTTTTATAGGTTAGGAATGAATGAGGGTTGATATTGTATTTATATCAATCCATTTGGAGTAATAACTCACATTAAATTACTTAGGATGATTGTTAGGTTACGTTTCATTTATAAATTAGATATCTCTAGGGCACTGGACACTTGAATCAAGATAGGATATTAACATCAACACTACTATTTATCCTAGATAGTAGTGTCTAGGGAGAAAGTAGGTGCAAGTTCTAAATTTGAAGAAATGGAAGATATGTACATTTTAAGCATTCTAGGAAAGTTAGAAAACTTGGGTCATCATCATAAGAATAGTTAAACTAATGGATATAAGACAAGGGGCGTAAAGATAGAGTGGATGAAATACTTAAAAAAGTGGGAAAAGTTAGAGAACTAAGAAGAACAACCAAAGTCTATGTTTTCCAAGTGTACAAGACTGAGGTGCTATATAACCATAAAATATCATCTATAGAGTTCTATGTTGACTTAGATCAGGAAAAAAATTATAAAAATCAATATGATGTGTCTAGTATTTCTTAAATTCTTATTTAAATTTTATGTATTTATGCTCCAATGTATTATTATAAGATAAATTATATAATGTTTTAGAAATTTGGTTGGTTGTGCTTGTATCAATAATTAGCCCTTGTGTATTCAATTAGCTTCAGACCTATGTGAATAACTCTATTTTCTTTCACTTTGCCTTAAAACCTTAACTTGCACTGTTGAGAAAAATGTGTCATATAAAAATGGGTTATAAATCATGGGTTGATATAAACTAAACCATTCCATATTGAATGACTAAGCATAATGCATGTTCTAATACTTTGAAGATGGATCAAACTGCATAACTTCTCCCACCTAGTTGTTTATGTGTGATTAGGGTAATACTTGGATATTATGAAATTATGTGTAAGGATCTCAACACTTGAAAACCTATCATTCTGACCTCTTAATGGAATTCATACTTAGTTTATGGCATACTCCTTTAAGGTGTTTGAAATTTTGATGCTTTAAGTTCATTCCTCTCGAAGTGAAAATGGATAATAGATGTCCCATTGATAAGTGATAGATATGAATAGGAATAGACTTGATATGCTTATATAGATAAGGATTTGGGTAATTTACATCAAATCAACATGAAAAAATTATAAAATGACCCAAAGGAAGGATTTTAATTTGATAAAATAGTTAATAAATGACACACAAATAAGTCTAACCAAGGAAGATGACTCCAACAACTTGATCCATTTAACTATGGTCAGAGGCATCCACAAATCAAACAACATTTATCTAAGATCAAGAGACAAAATGAGTAAGATGATAATATTTTCAAGTAGAGAATAGGTAAATCCTATGCATTAATAACTATAATTTAGGAATGTTAGTCCCATAGATAAGATAATGTTTAGGAGAGAGCGTGATCAAGAGAAATTATGTATGCACAAGTCATGTATACTAAGGCTTGGAAAAAACTGACATTATCATTTATTAATACCAAATTTTTGTGTCTACATGTGTTCATGTTTCTTTTTGAGAGAAAATTATTATAAATAGGGCTGATATAACATTTAATCAAAGAAATAAATAAGATTTATGGGTAGGGGAAACAATAAAGCACCAAGTGTCATTTTTATGTGTTCATAAATAACTTTTATAGTGAATTATTATTAACATGGCCCCTTTCACATAAAATCAATGAAATAGAGGAATATTATAGGATATAAGGAGAAAATAGACCACCATGTGTCATTTTTATATGTTCATTTATATTTTTTAGGGATAATTTGTAGTAATGGAGACCCTTTCACATTTAATGGAGGCAATGTTTGTCGATTTATGGCTAAGAAACATATTAAATACCACCACACTTATGATTCACATGTTAATGCTTCATTTGTAGAGTGAATCCATAATAATGGGGCCAATTTAATATGAAATAGAGGAAACATTCTTTGATCTATGTATGAGACACATTACACCAGCATATTTCATATTTTGTGTTCATGTTTCCTTTCTAGAGTGATTTTTACTATAAATGGCCACTTTCTCATGTAATTGACCCAACATTGAAAGATTCATTATGATGGGGAGAAGATAAACCACCATTTTCCATTTATCTATGTTTTGGTTTCCATTATAGAGTGAAATCAACTAAACAATGCCCCTCTCACATGCATTAAATCCAACATATAAATATTTAGGGGCATATAACATATTATATCATCATGTGCCATTTTTTATGGTCATGTGTCCTTTTTAGATCAAATTCATAGTAACGGGCCCCTTTCACATGTAAATCCAAAATTTATAAATTTAGGGCTATGGGACATATTAAAGAGCACAATTTTTTTATTTGTGTCTATGTTACATTTTTAGAGTGAATTCATAATAATGGGGTTCATGTCACATGAAATAGAAGCAATGTTTACCAATTTAGGGTAGGGGATACACTACATGACTATGTGTCATTTATGTTTATGCATGTTTCATGTTTGTGCATGTTTCCTTTCTATATATAATTTGACTAAAATGGACCCCTTTCACATTAATTTTATGAAATTAAGGAATATTTATGGTTATGGAGATAAAATTGACCACCATGCATCCTTTTTTTTTCTTTTTTTCCTTTCTAGAGTGAAAATGAATAAATGGGAGCCTTATTTTTTAAAATTAAGGAAATAGATGAATATTTAAGGTAAGGGGACATATTAAATCACCATGACTCATTTTTATGTGTCCATGCATCCTTTTTTAAGTGAATTCATAATAACATGTCCCCTTTTGCACGAAATGGAGCCAACATTTTTTATGTAGGGCTATGGGACATATTAAAGACCACCACACATGTCATTTTTATATGTTGATGTGTCATGTTTAGAGTGAATCCATAGTAACGAAGATCATTTCATAATAAATGAAGGAAAAATTTGTCTGAGTGGGACACAATCAAGGATCTACTAGATAGAGTCAAATGTATGATGCGATTACATATTTGTAGTATCAAAATCAAATATGAGCTAGAAGAAGAAATTGCTCAACAATCAAAAAATTTCAATATTATAATTAACATAATTATCCATAAAAGATTTAAGAAGGTAATTTTAACCATTTTTGGGCCCATATACCAAGCTTTCAGGAGTTGAGCAAAGTCCATTTAGAATATAGTGGATCAAAGGCTTTGAAATAGGTCCAAGTTTGCAAATAGAGGGATATGAGTAGGTTCTCATATGTTACAAGCATTTGGAAGCATGGACCAAGTTAAAAAAACTAAAATAATCCATTAAAACCCTGAAATATCAACCAAAGAATGAATTATGAAAGCTTTGAGGACCAGATCATCATCGAGACATCACCAAGAAATAAACATACCAGTTTAACTTGTGTAATTTTTATCTTGCTCAGGAAGCCTCACATGACTAGTGGATCAATAAAAAATGTAGATATACATGCTAAAAACATCCTCAAAGAATTTTAGACCCATGCAAGATTTCTATCATGAGTTATAGGCTTTCAAAGTTAGAAATGTGTAGTAAGATGTTCATGCTAATGTCAAGTTTAAGCTCAAACAAAATAGATCCTTTCTACTTAAATTTAATAGTCATGAAAATGTCATTGATGGTCACATGAAATTAAAATGATGTCTCACAAATAATAAAATTTAATATCATTAATTAGACATTAGCTTTCAAATAGTGAGTCCTAGTTATTCAATGATGCGAGATGGGTCAAACAATCAGAGAGCTTGAAAGGCCACCATGTTGTGGAAGCATGTGAACTAATACGCTGATAGTAGGATCATAAGAATTAACATGAATTTGACATGTGATGTAAGATTAGACAAGGTTTATAATTAAAAGGTAGATCTAAGGGTTCATGTTTGTTTGTACTTCACAAATCCAAGGGAGTAAACTAGGTCCAAGGGTCAATAATCTGAATCAGATTATTGATAACTAATGAACAAAGGACCAAGTCAGGTATTTTTTTTACTAATTTAAATGGAGCATATCACCATGGGAAAATATATTAAATTGAATTTATCTAGTGGAAATATATATAACTAAGCTCAAACTTGATTTGAGTTGGACCAAAATGCATATAAAGGACCAAACATTGCCATTAGGGCTCTACAAAAATAGATTAGGTCATTTAGGCCTAACATAGATCAAAGGTCAATGTCTTATCAAAAAATTAAGACCAAGCATTAATTAGGATGTTGTATCTATATATACTATAGGAAAACCAATAATCTTAGATTGGTTTTGTCTATAGTTAATCTTGGTCCTAGTTTCAATGCAGGAGTAGATATGTGCAATTAATGAATAAGTGTCTTGGACCATGATTTCAATAAGAAACTACCTAAAATGTACAAATCCATGATTATATTAGGATACATGAACATGAAGTTTTGTCTTAAAGTGAGAGATGGTGTGAAGGATCAAAGAAAGGGTCTAGTGTTGGGAACTATAGCTAGGAACATTTAATGAATCTTCAAAACCTTTGGGTACTTGCTCACTCAACAAGCCATTGGTAGTGTCTTGATTGATAAAAAAAGGTGACAATGATTTCATTAGCTAAGGAGAAAAATGTGGTATCTTAGGTTTAATTAATGACCCATAAAAAATCATTATTTTTTATGGCATGTTTCTACATCTCTTCTCTCTCCCTCTTTTCCTATATATCTTGGTCTCACTGTCCTTTGTAAAGGTTCTCAAATTTTAGACTTTTTTTCATCTTTTTGGGAGATAGGGAAATATTTGGGATATTAAAAATTATGCTCAAATTGATTAGGTTAGAACCTATCAAGCATTTTAAAGAACTACCTCTTTAATAAGACTTTCTTTGCCTATCTCTTGCCTTGGACCTAGTTTGGTGAGTTGTGTACTATGGAATTATGTGAAGGAGAATCTTCCTTATCCATGGTCCTCTTTTTCGACCTTATTTAAGGATTTTTCAATGTTGTTTATAGGGTTATATTAGTGTTCTAATTTGAACCTCTTTTATGGAATACTTATGTAATTAGCTTGATCTTGAGGTTGTGTAAGCTAGTACTATCTTTTGTAGATCTAGTGTGGGTTCAATATTGTGGGAGATTCCCTTTTAAATTTGGTGCATCACTTAGTTAACTTCCTTAGGAGCCCTTATCCCTTTTCTAACCTTTTTCCCTATGAATCATTAGTTTAGCTTTAGTTTTAGGTGAGTGTTATAGAGGAAGCCAACCTATTCTAGAGGTTTAACCTCAACATAGGTTACCCACAGCCTGGGGTTGTGCCAATATTATAGCTTAATTAGAGAGAGCCTAAAGATCCCTCTCCAAGGGTGAATATTAAACATATAATAGTTTTTGGCATGCCCAATGGAACTAAGGTCCAAAGTAGTGGAAGGAATTTTGATGTTATTCTTCTACATATAAGCCTTTGAATTCATTATACAAACATCAATGGTGACTCTAAGAATATATCAACTGGTCAAGTATCCTAACTAAGTACCTAATCATCATAGTCTAGTATATACAATCAGTCATATTTTGATTAATATGTTTATCCTCTACCTCAACATCATACTTATCAAGAAAATAATGTTTATGTGTTCCCCTCAAGTTGCCCTCAAATAGCCTATCAACCCTATCATGTCCTTTGTCCTCCTTCTACCCTTGCATATGACTAGGTTAACCTCATTTGAATTCAAATCAATCCTATACTTCCCCTTATCAAAACCAAAATTACCTTATTTCATCCTTATCAAGGGTTAAGAAAGTATTAATAGTCTATATTGAGTTGATAAGGGAAATTGGTTAGGTTTTAGAGCTTTCTCTAGTTATCCCTATCCATGTTCTAATAAAAATAAAGAGTACTCTTTAGTTAGTAAAAAATAGATGGTCAATTTGTGAGGGAGAACAATGGTCACCTTATAATAATGAGGATATAACAATGATAATAAACATGGACCAAAATGAAAAAATCATGTTAATATCTCATAAAGGGTAGTGGGATCATTGGGACTACCCTTATGTTCCCTCTCCCCTCCAAGAGCCTGAAGTTCAACCTTCAAGAGTCCTTGATTAGCCCCTTAGTCAACCTTGTCAAAGTCCATCCTTGTCAAAACTCAGAGAGGCAATATTAGACCAAGGAAGAAAAATCATGAAGATCAAGGAAGGGGTCAAGCTTGGACAATAATTCCCTATTCATGACATGGAAGGGATAAGGATTTTCTTGTAAGAGTTATAGAATGTATGGGCATCCATTGAATAAGCTGACTACCCACATTTTTAGAATTAAGAAATGAAAGGGTGGGTATTGTCCATTAAATAAGTGTTTGAGCAATGGGAGAAAGAGTATTCTAAGCCTAATCAAATCAATTTTCCCTCTCCTACCCCTATTCCCATCCTCACTCAATATCATGAATATATCCCATCTTAGATCCTCTCTTATGACCCTAATTATTTCATACCTTCTCTTATGAAATGACCCTCTCCCACACCCATTTAGGATAAAGAGAAGGTGACCAATTATTTCACATTACCCTCATGGAAATCAATCAAGGATGGCACAAATAAGGAAACGGAGGTGTTAGTTGAGGCAGTCCAAGAATCAGTCCTTCTAGAGGAAGGGTTAGTTGTGCAAGAAATGAATCAAGCAACCATAACTCAACTCAATGATCTTGGTATACAAGAGTTCTAAAACTCTCTCTCCTCAATTCAAGAGCCACCTAAAATAGCATTCAAAGTACCTATTTAGAATATTACCCTCCTAATATGTAAGCAAGGTAAACTTCTTCATCCTCCCACCATTTTCCTTTTAAAAGAGGAGCATGTTCTATAAAGGATAAAGGCAAAGCTTGTAGTCATAGGTGAACTTGAAGAGGAAAACAAGTGTATATTACAAAGAGATCATAATACGTATCCCACTTCATAGGGAGGAACATGTTTTAGATTTTAAGTTGTGGGAGCCTGCAGTGAAGCAAGAGGACAACCTTCATTAACCTAGTGTGGAGGTCAAGAACAACTCAAATAGTTTATAAAGATCATTTTTAGAATTTATGCTTAGATTTATTGAGTGAAATAGAGAAACTTAATGTTTAAAACTTTCCTAAAGAGGAAAATCCATAAGCTAAACATAGGATAGGCCCTAAATGGACTATTAAAGGTCCATTCTATGTAAATGATGAAGAGGATCACAACTAAGACCCAAAAGTTGGTCTACGTCAAGATGAGGTGTTAGTTAAAGATAGCCTTGATATGTTGGAGATAGATGAAAGTAGATCATAACTTGAGCAAGAAAAATATGATGTTTTAAACCTGGGATGGTCAAATCAACCCCCATTTGTAGTTGAAGAGAAAGATGAAATCTTGAGTGAAGTTGATGAAGGGGACATCTCAAGTGCTCAAGTGTTTCAATTTGATAAACATACCAGTGAAGATCCTAAAGAGTTATGGAAATGGTTTAATTTCATAACCAAAGAATTTATATAAGCCAAGGGACCCATATTTCTTCTAGAAAGCTATGAACATGCTAATCTAAGCATGAATAGTCATAGTTTACACAAGGACAAGGCAAAAGAACATAGTTTTTTTGAACCAACAATTGAACCAAGTAAAGTTGCTCCCAAGAGCCTAAATGAAGTCTTTATGCAAGAATTTCTCAAGAGTGGAAAACAAAATCAATAAATTGCTCTAATAGTCCAACATGAATCGAGCTTGGAAGATTTGGATTAATATTTATACATTGGAGACATGTTTGTTTCATTTCATCCATTAAAGAGAAAATCAAAAGGATTGGCCATTAAGATGCCTAGTTCATCAATTCTGGTACCTCCAAGGCAAGGTATTTTCCATCTTGATTTGTTATAAGTGGATGATACTAGAGGTTTCCCTTTTGATCCAGGAGGGCCAATTTTGGAAAGGTCTTATATATATATATATATATATATATATATATATATATATATATATATATATATATATATATATATATATATATATATATATATATATATATATATATATATATATATATATATATATATATATATAAGTTTTTTATGACTTTCTCTAAGTGCCTTTGTGCACATTTGGTTTAGTAGGTTTAGTTAATTCTTTCCTATAAATGCATATGTGCATTTTCCCTGGTTGTTTTATTTTCAGTCTTTCTTGCTTCAAGAGGAAGTTATAGAAAGGGTAATCCTTGTATCATATTTTTTGACCAACTCAATTGTGGAGACTTATGATTTCATGCCTAATAGACTAGACAAGGTAACATGGCTTGGGTTCTCTTACATAGACAAACATGCTTCCCTGTGAGTCACCAAAGATGTTGGCCATTTTTGGACCCACATACCTAGATTTTAGGAGATGAATAGAGTCCATTTAGAATTTAGTAGATCAAAGGATTTAAAACATGTCCAAGTTTTCAAATAAAGGGATCCGAACAAGTTCTCATGTGTTTTGAGCATTTAAAATCATGGACCAGGTTGTACAAATCATAAGAATCCATCAGAACCTCAAAAGATTGATTAGAGAATGAACTATGCAAGATTTTAAGACTAGACTATCACCATGAAATCACTAATAAATTCATGGACCAATCAAACTTGTGTAATTTTTATCTTCCTCAAGAAGCCTCATGCGACCTATAGATTAAGCACAAACGTAGATCTACATGTTAGGAACATCCTTAAATAAATTTAAACCCATGCGATATTTTTAGATCAAGTTATAGGCTTTCAAAATTGGACATATTAAATAATAAATTCATGATAATATCAAGTTTAATATTGAATAAAATAAATTCTTACAACTTTGATGGTCACACAAACATCATTGATAGTCACACAAATGTCAAATGACATCCCACAAACCATCAAAGTTAAGATCTTAAAGTAGCCATTGGGTTTCAAATAGTGGGTCCCAATTGATCAATAATCATCACTTGATTTTACATATCAATCCATTGGTGTGAGATGGGTCAAATAGTCAGAGAGCTCAAAAGGCCACCATGTGGTGTAAGTGCATGAATTAACAAACTGATATGAAGATCTTGAGAATTAATGCATGTTTGAAACATGGCATACGTTTGGACAAGGTTGATAATTCAAATGTAGATATGAGGGATCATATTTGTTCATACTTGGAAAATACAATGGAGTGAGTTAGGTCCAAGGGTCAATGATTTGATTTAGATTATCGACAATTAATGAATAAAGGACTGAGTTAAGATATTTTTTACTAAGGTTGATGGAGTAGCTTGGCATGGGAAAAGCTAAGGAATTAACCTAAGCTAGTGGAAATATATAGAACCAAGCTTAAACATGATCTAAGTTGGTCTAGAATGCATATAAAGGACCAAACATTGCCATCAGGCTTTGTAGATATAGATTAGGTATTTTAGACCTAACATAGATCAAAGGTCAATGTATTGTTGAGAAAATGGGACCAAGCATCAAGTAGGATGTCATATCTATATGGAATATATGAAAAACAATAATCTTAGATTGGTTTTTTTCTATAGTTAATCTAGGTCTAGGTTTTAACACATGAGTAGATATGTGCAATTAATGAAGAAGCATCATGAACTATGCTTTTGACAAGCAACTACCTAAAATGCACAAATACATGAGCATGAAGTTTTATCTTAAATTGAGAGATGGTCTGAAGGATCAAAGAAAGGTTCTAGTGTTAGGAAATATAGCTAGGAACATTTAATGCATCCTCAAAACCTTTGGGGACTTGCTCACTCAATAAGCCACGAGAAGTGTCTTGATTGATCAAAAAGGGTGGCAAGGCTTTCATCATATAAATAACAAAATATGGAAGATCATGTTCAATTAATGACCTAGGATAAATCATTATTTTTGATGGAATGTTCCCACATCTCTTCTCTCTCTCTCTCTCTCTCTCCCTCTTCTCCTATAATCCTAGTCTCACTCTCCTTTGGAAAGGTTCTCATATTTTAGACTTTTTTCATCTTTCTAGGAGATAGGGAACTCTTTGGGATAATATAAAGTATAATTAGCTTGATTAGGATCAACCTTGTCAAGTATTTATAAGAACTACCTCTTGATGTAATATAATAATTTCTTTGCCTATCTCTTACCTTGGACTTGGTTTAGTGAGATGTGCACTATGGCATTATGTGAAAGAGAATCTTCTTCATCCATGGTCCTCTTTTTTGACATTTTTTAGGGATTTTTCAATGTTATTTGTAGGTCTAGATTAGTGTTCTAATCTAAACGTCTTCTATGAAATACTTATGTAATTATCTTTATCTTGAGGTTATGTAAGTTAGTACTATCTTATACAGATCTAATGTAGGTTCAAGCTTGTGGGAGATTCCCTTTTAAATTTGGTGCATCACATGGTTAACTTCCTTAAGAGCCCTTATCCCTTTTCTAACCCTTTTCCCTATGAATCATTAGTTTAGCTTTAGTTTTATGAGTATCAAAGAGGAAGCTAGCCTACTCTAGAGGTTCAACCTCAACATAGGTTACCCATAGCCTGGGGTTATCCCAAATTAAAGTTTAGTTGGAGAGAGCATGAAAAACCCTCTCCAAGGGTCAAAATTAAGCCTATAACATGTCAATTATATAGGTGGAAGATAAATATGTCCTTACTTCCTCATGAATGTGGGATTATCTTTCATAATGACTTAAAAGACACCTAATGAAGCTAAACTAAACATGTGTAGGGAAAAATGATTAAATGGAATAAAACTTACACTAACACACTCCTTAAGCATAACTTAAGTGGCTAGTAAAATTGGGTCCTAACTCAAAGTCCTAATGTGTACCCAAGTAGAATAAAATCCCTCCAAGAGGAAGATGTTAGAGTTACCTAAACCTTAATAAGATATCGTAAATGAAGATAATTTATCTCAGTGAAAGGTTTGGTGAATATATCAAAAATTAGCTCTATTGTCTAGATGTAACAAATATCAATGAATTTTTGATATATTAACTCTTAAATTAAATGCATGTGAATCTTGATATGCTTGGTTTGTTGATAGAGGAGTATATTCCTATAGATCTATATTTTGCTTTGGTTGTCATAGGAGATGATTTTTGGTCATCAAAATTGGATGCCAAACTTAATGAGAATCCCTTAAATCCAAATAGCCTTAGTGGTAACATTAACAAATCCTCTATATTTTGATTTTATAGAAGATAGAGTAATATCATTTTGATTCTTACTTGACCAACTTATCAGACTTGAACTAAGGAATAAACTATAGCCTAAAGTAGACTTATGATTCTAAACATCTCCAACCCAATATAAATATCTATAACCAATCAAATTGATGTTGATGTCTTCTCCATAGTGAATCCCAAAATTATGAGTACCCTAATAATAGTTGAGGATCTTGTTAGCTAGTTTCCAGTGCAACTCATCTAATTCCTACATGAATTTGGATGCCATACACACTACATATGAAATTCTAGGTCTAGTGTGTGTAATGTAGATGAGACTACCAATAAGTTGTTGATACAAGGTAGCATCAACCAATGGATATGGAAAATCAGCCTCAAGTTTCACACCAAATATAAAAGGAGTCAAATTTGGCTTATAGTCAGCCATTTTAAACCATGAAAAAAAATCAATAGCATACTTGGATTGTGTAATAGTGATCCCATACTCAGACCGATACATTTTAATCCTAAGGAAATAATGGAACAATCCTAAGTTATATATTGAGAATCTACTAGATAAATAAATTTTTACTAATGTGATGGTGGATGTATAAATCCATATGATTAATTAGTCATCCATGTAGAGAACTAGAATCAACAGTGAATCATCCTATCATAAGATGTATACATTTAGATTAGAATGGTGTCTGGTAAACCCAACTAAAAGAAGAAAGGATTCCATCTCGACATACCAAGCTTGAATAGCTTTTTTGAGGCCATAGATAGATTTCCAAAGTTTAAAAACCAAGCAAGAATATTCCACAAATCCTTATGGTTACTCCATTTATATTTCTTTTTTGAGGTCACCATGATAAAGGCACTCTTCACATCCATTTGATGAACAATCCCAATGTTTTTTTTATGGTAATTGTGAGAGTGAGTTATATTGAGTTTATTTTATAAACTAGGGTGAACATCTTGGTATAGTCAACACTAGGTACCTAAGAATTATTTTTTTTACTACTAAATGTGATTTGAACATGTCAACATACCCAACTTCTATTTAAAAAAAAAAAAAAATCCACCTACATGGGATAATTTTTCTTCCCTTAGGAAGTGGGATAAGATCCTAAGATTACTTCCTTTACAAGGAACTATACTCCTCTTCCATGGTAGTATCCCAATCAAGAGTGACTAATGACAAAGAAAATTAATTTGGATGGGAAGCATATGTAATGAAATCATGTGGGGTATTCTAGAATTGTGAATGGGTTCACCTATTATCTAATGGATATCTAGCCCATTTGTTATCACTTTGTAGTGTCTATCTAGCCCAAAGAGGACAAGTTATGAAAGAGGTAGAAGGATAATCCTCATCATTTAAATATATTCTGTGAGAAGGATTAGGTGAATCCTCATCACTACTCTCATCATCAAAACTAAAATAAAAATCATGATCATTAGGAATTTGATCAAACAGATCTAAATTATCAAAATTTTCATCAAATAAAATTACATATAAGGAAGTGTGAGAGGTGTTGAGTATGTATTCTAAATGACCCTATATAAAATGGACACTCACCTCAATGGATAACTCATGAGTGATGGTATGGAGAAGCCTATATCCCTTAACACCCTCAGGATGTTTAAAAAAAATGCAACGCTAATTCTGAGGATTGATTTCCTTCCATTTATTCTTTTGAATTCAATATTTAGTAGGAAAACCAAACATTTTAAATATATCTACTATGGTTTTCTAACTACTCTAAGCTTCAAAAAGAGTGACTCCCTTCAATTATTTGTGAGGAACTTAGTTCTAATTGTAACAAGCACAATTCATGGCCTCAACCTAATATTGAGGTCCAAGAGACTTGGAGTGTATCATACAATTATAAATTTACTTAAATGACCTATTCTTATGATTTTTAACACCATTCTATTGAGGAAACTATTTGTTGTAGTTCAATCCCCTTTGATGTATATAATTACTCAAAATAGTTATTGATATACTCACCACCATTATTAGTGTGTAAAATATTTATGGATTTACTTGAATATTTTTAAATAAGTGCTTTGAAGTCCTAAAATGATCAAATAACTCTAATTTATTCTTAATAAAATACACACAAGTGTTTATTAAAAATTCATTGATGAAAGTAAGCATGTACTTTATCCTATTCAATGAAGGTTTTGGAAATGGACCAATTATGTCACTATGGAGACTCTCTAATATTTGTTTACCTTTTTGTGATTTTCCATTTTCATACTTATCCTTTAGATGATTACCAAGAATTTAACCCTAAAAAACTCTATCAAAAAACTTAACTCATGGTAACCTTGAAACAATGTCTCGACAATTGAGTTTCTCTAGGTAGTGATAGTTGAGATGGTTGAATCACTCATGCCATAGTTTACTCACCTCATCTAAATGAGTGAAAAATGAAATAGAGTTTTTATTAGGAGAAAAATGTGATAAAGTATACAATATATATTGGTGATCTACTTTCCCAAATGTAATAATGGAGTCATTGTTAGCTTCCCTAATAACTATAGAATTGGGTGTAAACTCAACTCTATTTATTGAGCCAATGTGAGTGATATAATAAATAGATAGGATATTTGTGGATAAAAATGGAAAATATGGAACATCATGAAATATCCCATAATTCACTTCAACATATGCATTCCCTCTAACTTCCACATAAGTATCATCACCCAATAAAATGAAAGTCATAGAATAAGACTCCAAGGATGAGAACATGTCCTATGATGAATTCCTATGGTGTGATGCACTATAATAAATAACCCATGTAGAAGACTAGAACATAACTAAAATAAGTGATTTTCCCTGATATTTTCCATTCTTATTATCTTTGGCCTTACAATTCTCCTATTTTGATGATCTCTGATTGGAAGAATCAGATAATGATGTAAGATTCTCGAGCATTTTTGTTAGTTGGTCAATCTACTTCTTCATGGATTTGGATTCATCATGTCCATGTTTCTTACAGTCATCATAAATGAGTCACTCTTTCTTGTATTTCCCATATAAATAGGTCTCTTTTTATTCTTTTAGCTTAGCATCAGATTTTTAACCTTTCTTTGTTCTAGGTCCTTGTTCTATTTCTTCTCCTTTTTACTGAAAGTCTTCTATTTATCTTGACTCGCAATCAAGGAATGAGATTTGGATGATTTTGGTTTACAAATTTGAAATATGTTCTTGATTTAAATTCAATTTAGTAACAAAAGTGTCCAAGGATGTCATGGTCCATGTAGCTCTAATATCTAGTTTGGTGATGTGGAAGGTATAAATGAAGATAGAATAGTTGGAGCCCAAATTGACAAGTATATAAAGAATCAATTAATCATCATTTTTTTCAATGCTACATAGTTTCAATTATAACCTAAGTGATTTAAAATTGAATATAAATTATTATGTTGTATCAAGGTCAACTAGACTCAAATGGATGAGTTCATTCTCCAACTCATGACCACTTATTTCATCATGCTTTCCAAAGAGTTTAACTAATGTGGATCATACTTTATTTGGAGATGTTACAAATTTGATATGAAAGAGTAAGTCAAGAGGCATAGATAGATATAATATACCATAGTATTAATCACATTAGTTGTATCACTTCACCTTTTTTGCCTCATGTGTTAGTTATGTTTCTATACCCATCATAATTTAGTGTAAGCTTCTGCTCATCAAAATGCTTTACACTTTGGATTTTCACTTGTGATAGTTGAATGATGTAAGAATTAGAACAAAGCTAAGATCCATGATGTAGAAAGGAAGTATGTGATGAACTATATGTGATGTATATTAGAATTGAAACACCCCCATGAATATATAAATGTTCAAATTTATAATGCATAATAATATCACAAATGCATAAAGCTCAAAAAACACGTACTTTCAAAAAAATGACACCTTAAATGGAGAAGCAGGATGAAAGTTGTGTATTTGAATGTTTATTTCTAGAAAAAAATAATGTTCTCCAATTTTCATTAAAAAAATTTGCTGTTCAAATAGATTTAAATATTTTGGTGGCATCTTCACAAAAAACTTATGCCCTCTTTGAGTAAAATTTTAGCAAGTTGGGATTAGTCAGGACAAAAGCTTAACTCCCATATGAACAGAGGCTAAGACCAAATTTATGTGATATCCCCCCTCACTTTTATTGATGTGATTTATGGGAGTGACATCATCCTAAAAAAGATCCCTTTTTGAAAATGAATAGTGTCATACTTCACAAGATTAAATTTAACATCCTTTAGACCATCATCTGAGTCTGGAAAAGGCTACACCCTTGCTAAGGTTTTTGATTACTCCCATAATTTAAATGTTTTATTGCAAGGTTTCATATCAATATTGAAGGACCCTACTACATCTGGGTTTATAACTTCATGTTCACCATAAAGACCTAAAGTTGGGATGTTGGATAGTTCCCATAATGGGGAAATGTGTTGGGGTTGTATCCCATCTATTCAAATGTCAAGGTTTATGAATAATAACATAGTATAAAATATTTATATGGGGGAAGTGGAGTGCACCCATAGTCTAAAATCCTAATGTAGGGAAAGTTGAATGAATATGTAGTCAAAATTCTTGATGTCGGGGATGATGACTGGTCCCATAGTTAAAAGTCTTGATGTCAAGATTTTTCATTAGAGATGAATCCTATAATTTTAATAATTAAGGTCTTGAAATGTTAGGTTTTGGATTAATCCTTGTAAGTTTTATAGATGTCAATGGTTCTCATAGTTCTAGAGATGCTAAAGTTTCTTGTAGTGCACTCAAGTACATAAATCTCAATTTTCTCAAAAAACACCATATTTACTCTATCTCTTTAAAATAAACCAAAGACCCAATAGAGATATCAAATAACCTATAAAACCCCCAAAAAAATATTTTTTTTGAATACTTAATGATGTATATATTTACATTAAATTACTAGAAAAGCCTTGAAACCCTCTAAAAAAGATAAAAATTGATTATCACAAAACTAAGTCATGTTTATATTTAATCCTATGGTTTTGACACATTTTAAATCTGATGGCACAAGACATTTTTCATGAAAACCTACCAAATTATATGTGACTAGAAAAAGATGCCTTCTCCCTTATTCTTTTTCAAAATATGAATCCATTGAGGATCCTAGAAGAGCAAAATCTGAGATATGGTGAATCTACAATATGCTAGGTCAATGAATGGTAGATATATTAAATGTAAGATGAAAAATCAAGATTTCACAATAATAATAAGGACATTCACCTATCTAAAAAGATCTGATACCATGTCAAAGTGGGCCACAATCAAAGATCTACTGGATATAGTTAAATACATGATGTGATTACATGTGTGTAGTAGAAAAATAAAACATGAGACAAAAGAAGCAATTGATCAAGAATCAAAAGGTCGTAATATTAGAATTATGTAGGTGGAAGATAAACATGTTGTCACTTCCTCATGAATATGGGATTATCTTACACAATGACCTAAAAATCATCTAAGAAAGCTAAACTAAACATGTCTAGGGAAAAACCATTAAATGGAATAAAAACCTACACTAACAACATTTTCAAATTTAGTGGTAGGGGACACATTCAACCACTATATGCCATTTTCATGTGTTCATGTTTCCTTTATAAATAAAACTTCATTATAAGATGTTATTTTCAAATGAAAGTGATGTAATAAAGGAATATTTTTGGCTATGTGGAGAAAACATACCATCATGCGTCATTTTTTGTCATGTTTCCATTTTAGATTGAATTTGACTAAATTTGGGAACAAAAGAAGATTTAGGGTTAATAGACACATTAAACCACCATGTTTCATTTTTGTGTGTTCATCTATACTTTATAAATAAAATTATATTAATGAGGCTCTTTTCACATGAAATTAAGGCAAATGTTTATCAATTTAAGGCTAGTGGAAATATTAAAGACCACCGCATGTGTCATTATAATATGCCTATGTTTCATTTTTAGATTGAAATCATAGTAACATGACTAGTTTCACATGCTAAATAAGAAATGTTTGTTTATTTAGGGGTAAAGGAAACAATATACCACCATGTGATGCTTTTTGGTGTTCATGTTTTCTTTATATAGTTAATTTGACTAGAAGATCCCCCTTTAACATATACTCAATGCAAAAATGGAATATTTAGATCTATCAAAATAAAATATACACCTTTATGTTTTTTTTATTTATATTTATTTTGTAGAATGAAATTGACTAAATAGGGGCCCTCTCATATGCAATCAAGGAAAATGAGGAATATTTATGGGAAATAAACATATTAGAATAAAATATATTATTTTTTTGAGTTCATGTATACTTTTTAGATAACATTCATAGTAATGGGGCTACTTTCACATGAAATGGAAGCAACATTTATCAATTTAGGGCTATGATACATATTAAAGACGATCATATGTGTCATGTTTTACATTAATGTTATGTTTATAAAGTAAATTATTAGTAATGGGGATCGTATTACATGCAACAGAGGAAATATTTTTGAATTTAGGGGTACAAGACACATTATACCATCATGTGTCATTTTTTTGTGTTCATGTTTACTTTATAGAGATACTTTTGAGAATTTGTACCATGAAGTATATGCATTTGATCCCTTTGTTCCTCTTTTTTACTTCCATTTACCTAGGCATGTTTCATGTCTTTATATTCCTATATTTATGATGATTATCATCACTTTTCATGTTCAAATATGGATTACAATAACATATATGGGACCATAAAAAACTTGAAAATTAAGATAAATTGATAATGAAACCCTTCAATAGTTTAAATTTTCATATAAAATAATGTATATAGGAGCATTATTAGATTAATTTTTTTAAATTGATGAAAGAAGCATCAATTGATTAATAACATCTTTAAAAATTATGGTGTAAGCTTAAAATTGTTAAAAATAATATAAAATAGTACATAATAGTGAATGAAATGGAATGTTATTTGAGAAAAGAAAAAAAATCTTGGATTGTGTGTTTCATATATATTTTTAGAAATTCATACACATTATTGTATGCCCTTGTTATTTAATGTATGGATTTAAGTTAAATAAGTACCAAACCTTAATGTGTATCATTGAATAAAAATTTGTACTCATTAAGTGATTTCATATTTTTTGTGCACATGTTTTTAGCTTCCCATATTGGTGAACTTACTCGTCAGTCAATACATTTCAATTTAGGTTAGTATACTTATTTTTATATTTTTAAGATATGAATTAGTACATAATTTACATTATTTTATATCTCTTAGGTGTAAAATAATAAAAAAAACTTCATTTTGTGAATTATAACACTACAAATATAGAAATATAAGATAAATACAACTAATGTTAATTAACTAAGATTTCAAATCATGCATGCAAAAATCATACTTTATTGGATAAAATGTATGTGTTGGAGTTAAAGAGTGATGAACTAATCTATATGTACCAGATGTCTAGTCACTTCATTCAATGTATTATGTTGTGAGAAGGTTTAGTGATATAATAATATCAATCAATATGCATAACATGATATGGTAAATATCATATTTTTTAGATTCACTTCTCAAATGGAACAATACTGATTGGTATTGTCCTTAAAAAATTATAGTCTTTATATATGTAAGATTCAAATAATGATGAATTAAATCATTCATACCAAAAGTCTAGTCACTTTGATTACTACATAATGTATGTCATAAAATCATACTATAAGAATCTTAATTTGGTTGCACCACTAGATATAAAAAATATTTTAATTTTAAATTGCAATCAAGTACACTTTTTCAAGTCTCAATGAAAACATTATATATTTAAACTATACAAAGATTAAGAATGTCACCACATATTCAGCTTCTTGATTTAATATTTATTTTTATATTATCTTTGATATTTTTAAAATTATGGGATCAAAAAAATACATCAAAATAGAAAGTGATGAGCAAAAAATAAATAAGAATAAAATTCTAAGAAATAACAATTAGAGATAGTAAATAAATAATACCTATAAATAGTAAATAAAATATGAAGAGAGAATGAAGGTTTCATGTATTAATAATTATCCATCTGATGTCATTATTAAGTTTATCCCAGGTGTTGATAAAACTATATTATGGGGATTTTCACTTACCCAAAGTAGTGGTGTTACTAGGTCTAATAGGAAGGGATTATTTTCAAATAAGACATGGGTAGTGAGTGTATACATATAAAACCCACATATTGTATTATATTAAAATAAAAAACATGATATGAAATTTACTAAAAAGGGGAGGCAAGAGTAAATATGTAGAGAGGATACAAGGTTATAAACCATGTTTGCCTTTATACTTTTCCAAATCATGGAGGGATATATTAGTCACTTTAAGTGGGGTCACACTAGAGGTTTCATAAGATAGTGTTTCCAAAGTTACCATAATGGACACAAAAGGTTTGAAAGACTACAAAGACAAAATATAGAAAAATTATGAAATTCATAGTTTATTAAAAGAAAAAGAGAGAATTCATGAAGTGAAAGATGGAATTATAAACATCCTTCTACATAACCCATGGGGATAAGTGTATGCAAATTATGAAGTACTTTACTTTGGAAGGAAGGTTTTTCAAGGTCTATTATTACCATTTATCTTTGTTTAAACACTTCAAAAATAATAAGGTAATGATCAATTCTTTAAAAAAATTTGTGTATCTTAAGAATTATATGATAGAGTACCATGTGGAAAAACTTATTTTCCTATTCATAAAACCCTTATTTTACTCCTTTTTAAATTAGGTCTTCGTTGCTTAGCTCCATCTATTGGGGATCCTAGGACCTCAAATTTGAATCCTTCTAGGTTGGATAAGGGACTCTATAGTATTAAAAATTATAAACACTTGAGCATAAGGAAGAGTAAGATGAAACCTTGTCTCATATGTCTAAGGATACTTTGATTAAAAATGTAAAGGTTTCATATAGCTTTAGGAAGGTTATTTAGACCCTAGAAGCTAGTTGTTTCCCTAAAAGATATAAAAAGAAGAATCTTTTAGTTCTCTTTAAGTGAGTGGATGAGAAGACCTTATACAACATAGACAATTTTAAATTTCCCTGGATCATATTTGATGCTGTTACTAATACTCTTGTCCCTAAAATTATTGATATTCCAACCCATTATGACTCTATTAGTGTTAGGGTTAGTAAGTTGGAACAAGCCCTTAACACCTAGGTGGATATAATTAAAAATCTCTTAAATGAGAATAAGAAAGTGAAGAAGGATATGAATTATATGCAACCCCTATTGGAAAATTAAAATAAAAAGAACAAGGAAGCATTATAGTTTCAAATGGAATCATCTCAAGATAATTATCAATTGAAGAAGGAAGTGGATAAATTGGTAATAAATTTAAAGAATATATATGAAGAGATACAAAAGATAAGGAAAAAATAGAAGAGATAAATAAGATGAATAAAATAAATGACATCAATAACTATGGATCTCAATGGGATGCCAATAAGTGAAAAGTCATGAAAGATTAAAATATTCTTAGTAGGAGGACTAGAGGGAAAAACAAAAAGCAATTTGTAAGTGAAGAGGAACTAGTAGAAGATATCATGTAAATTAAGATCCAAGCCTTAAAAGAATAAATTCAAGTGGAAAAGAGTATTGAATATTTGGATATTCAATTAGGTTTAGTTTTTTGTTTACTATCTATTTATTTTTTATGTTTAATTGATATTTTATGTGTCGTCTAACTACCTACTTCTTTAGTAGGCTGGTTCATATATGTTTTTTGTTTAGAATTTCATTGATTTATATTTCTTGGTACTATAAAAGGTTAAAGGAGATTTTATAAATTTATTTTTTACCTAATCAAAAAAATATTTATTTAAATCAAATATATAGATTTTTAAAAAATCCTAACATAAATTTAGTTACTAGTAACTTTAAAAAAATGGTACTTGATGAAAATTACCTAATGTTAAACCTAACATGAAAAATAACACATGTTTTACCACCAATGAAAATTATAAATATTAAACAAGAAATAAAAAATAAAATTTCTTGCCCAAAATAAACTAAAGCAATGTGTGTTAGGCCAAATTTTCTTCTAAAGATACTGCACAAAACTACTACTAAAATTTTGGCATTTAGTGTCTCCATTAGTGACACAAATTATGTGCCCAAAAATCATACACAAAGGAGAAAAAAATTAGTTACAAATAAATAGGAAATTGACACTAAAATTTAAAAATACTATAGTGTATGTTTCACAGTTTTAACCCACATCTCAAAAGAGAGCAGATATTATATATGTTCTTATTTATAGTCTCCAATACTTGAGACATTTCCACATTTTTTTCTCTTCCATGTGAGGGGAATTATAAATTGTTGTTTTGAGACATACGAAACACATGCTAATTTTTACCATCATGGTGTATATCTAAGAATTGTTTTGACCATTCTCTCTTTTATATTACATTAGAGTCATGTGGCATTGATTTTTGGTCACTAAACTTTAAACTCATAAATGCATGAAATTTTTAGCACATGTTCAGACACTTGGATTTGTGCATGGGAATTATTATTTTCCATAAATTTTAAGATAAAATGAATTATAGTAACATAAATTTGGTCACAAACAGTTGATCATGCCTATTTTTTTCTTTTTTTACCATTAAATGACATGGTGCACTTAATTGGCACTTATATCACCTATTTAACCTACCCTAAGCACAATAAGAGAGATAATTACATTTAAATCCCATATAGTGTCACTTACATAAATGATATTACTATTGAAAACATATTTTATGCATTTGTATTTCTTGGTTCAAACCTAAAACTCTATATTTTTCCTGATGGGACAAGGATGGATAACATGATATGAGTATCGATCATTCTTGTCCATGTTTATCAATTTTGTCCTTCCCTCACAAATAGTCAAAATTAAAAGAGGAAAGTATCCTTAGGGTCATTATAAATATTACTAAACTCTCCAATGGGTATTTTTTCCTTCTCAGTCACTATAAAATCACATTTAATTATTCATTCCAATATAACCTTGGCAAGATTATCAATGTATCACAAATGCTTATATACACAAGTGAAAATTATTTAAAAAGTTACCTATTATTTATAAATTAGATTAAAAGCACTTCAATCAGTCATGAGCCAAGTCTGAGTTCACTTTTATACAACCCTACCCAAACATGATCAAGTATTCAAACTAGTTAGAGATGCATTCATATAGTCAAAAGATCACAATTGAACAAATCACTTAGATGGGTAAAATACATAGAGGTTTGATCCCTCTCTAGAGTATTTATATGTAGGAAATTCTCAACATAGTGGGGGTGTTGAGGTCTAGCACAAATCCATAAACTAACCCTATTTGCTCATTCACATATATGTATTTCTTTTTGGCATAAGTTACGGTTTGAAATTTCAACATGCTATTTGTTAGCTTCTTATGCAACACAAAATAAAATTTTATTGAAAACATGAATATTTTACATAGTCATGCATGATTTTGCCCTATTTTCTAGTATTATACAAAAGTATAGAAACACAAACCTAGGACAATATCCCCCATCACTATTGAGCCTACCAGACATGCATGTGCACACAAAGTCTAAGGGTAATATTTTAGGAGGATTTTGGGTTTTCATCTTCATCATTTTTTTAAATTTTGACAATCAACAAAGTTAGTCGAATGCATTAAAATAATAAGTATATCTCTCTTTTTCATAGTTTATTATTGTTCGTATTCATTTTACTTTGATAATTTTAATTTCTTACTCTTAGTTTCCTATTTAAAAATGTGAGAGTGACTTTATATGAATTATTATTTTATTTGAATTTTAATTAATATATAAATATTAACCCTAATTAGATAAATTGAATTGAAATAAATTAGGGTGTTGTAAATACACTTACAAAAAATAAACTGAGAGTAATAAATTTAAATTGACAAAATAAAATGAAAATGAACAAGACTAAATTATGCAAAATAGACATCTACTCAAACTTTTGATTCATTTTTATGACTATGTTGATTGAAAAAATTTATAAAAAAAGATGAATATGAAAACCCATAATCCTACTAGAAGATGATCCTTAGACTCTATGTAGATAGGTACACCCAGTATAGTCAATAGTGATGGGCATCATTTTCTAAGTCTAGTGTCTTTATCCTTTTATAAAATGTTATAAAATAAGGAACAATATTGTGAAACTATGTAAAATATGTCTATTTGTGATAATTTTTTATTTTTTATCATGTGAAAACACTATAAGATAGCTTCTTGAAGTTTAAAACCCTAGATTTTGCCATAAGTAGATAAACAGATGTGAAGGACTAAAATAGTGGTTAGTGGGTGTTGGGATAGAACTCAACACTCAAAGATGTTGATCATTGCCTACATACCAATACTCTTAAGAGGGATAAAACCTCCATGTAGTTATCCTACCTAAGTACTTTGTGAAATTGTGCTCTTTGTAATATATGGATTCATTTAGAATTGGATTTAATACTTGATCATGCTTGGATAGAGTTTTGTACAACTAAAATCAAACTTGGATCATGATTACTTGAAGTGATTCTAAGTTTATTTTTAAATAATATGATTTTTTTTCTAATGTACACTTGTGTATATACGCCTTTTTGATATATTGATAAGATTACAAAGTTTATATTAAAATAAAAAAACTTGGACGTGCTTTAATAGTGATTGAAGAGGGGAAAATACCCATTTGAGAGTTTAGTAATATTTAGGCCAATCCTAAGGATACTTTCCTTTTTTAATTTTGATTATTTGTGAGGGAAAAACAAAATTGATAAATAGGGACAAGAACATTGGGAATTCCTATCATGTTGGGTGTTCCTATCTATTTAGGAGAAGTACATAATTTTGGGTATGAGTGAAGACATACAAATTCATAAAAGGTGTTTTCAAAAGTAATATCATTTATGTAGGTGAAAACATATGGCCTTTAAGTGGAAATAGGTATCTTCTTGTGCCTATGATAGGTTAAATAGGCAAAATAAGGTGTCATTTAAGTGTACATGTAAATTAATGGTAAAAATGGATCAAATAGGCATGACCATTCATGAGCAAATTTAGGTTATTAAATTTTCCTCCCCTTTAGTCTACATATGAAATTACTAGATTAAATAAAGCCATACCTCAGTGTGTAAGACATAGTTTATCTTTGACCTATATAATTTAATAGTGCAAGGCACCATATTATTTGTAAAACTCTATAAAACACATGAAATAGCTATTTGATCCCTTTGAAAACATAAATTTGAAAACTTGAACATGAATATTTGAAACTTTACTTGAATTTTGACAATTTATAATTTAAAATGAACTTTTCTAAATTGGAAATTTATTTTAATTGAGTAATTTTAAAATTGAAGTCAGAGTATGGAATGAATACACCTAAATGTGTGAGAACCATGCTGATTTTTGTGCCTTTGCTTGGTAATGATACTTCCTTGAAGCATTGGGTAATTGATGCCTTTCATGAATCACTTGGAGAAGATGGTTCCTTAGCAAAACCATTGTAAACACATTTAGGTGATCAAATCCCAACTTGTATTTACTCTTTTGAAATGAAATTGTTGATCATTTGAACAATGTTTGAAACTTTATAACATCTCCCAATATTTGTAACCCCAAGATAGAAATGGTTTAGATTATAAATTAATTCACACACATAATGCTATAGTTATCATTGACTCCTAATCATGAATTATGCAACTAAATTGAATCAACCATTACAAATTATTCATTGATTTAATTGCAACATCTTGTTATTGTCCTAGTATATTAATAATATGATCACAAGATAATGCAGTAAACCATGCTCCTATCATGTCCAAAATATTTTAGCATAAATTTTTATTATTTCCCCACTGTAATTGTATAATTTGAAATTGTATGTGAATGCTCATTGTAACTTTTAAATTGTGTAACTATGTCAATTTTCTCCTTAAAACTGAAATAGGAATGCATATGTAATGGCATATGCCCCAAAAGCGTGTGCTAATAACTTTTTTTTCAACTTTTGAATTATGATTATGTTCATGACTAAATTATTATCTTTGAAAATGGTTAATATCGTGCATGAAATGCTCACTAGCCCCTATTTTTAGGTGAAGGAATTAACTCCTAAAAATTCACTCATCTCAAACTAAAACTAAACTTGAAACATCTATTGTATCATATTATCATTGAAAATTGTAACATATGGAAATGTGTTATAATATTAAGCTTTGAATTGTGTATAGAATGTAAGAGGTAATGCCTATATAATGTATCATTTAGAATCATATAATTAGTATGTTAGTATGTTATGAGTGCATGATATGGATCATGGGACTTATCAAACTCAACAAACTCAACAAGCACACATAGAATAATAAAAAATGATAGAAATTTTGACTAAATGGGCCAAGGGCCAATTTAAAGGACATGTTCAAGTTTTACACACCACACATTGGGCCAAGGGATAGAGCAAAGACATGTTCAAATGTCACACACCACACATATGACCAAGGTTTAAATAAAGAACATGTTTAAATGTCTCACACCACACAAGATCTAAAAGAGATGCACCAAGATAAGAGTTCACACAAGGGCCAAGGTCCAACATAATATATAATAAAATTTGTAATCTAATATGTACAAGTAATCATCATTAATGGAATATAAAATCAACAAAGTTAGTCTAAGATATGCATATGTTATATAATCATATCCTATAAAATAGAATATTCATGTACACATTATAAGATATAAATGTTAGCAAGACATTTTTATCAAATTGAAAGCTCAATAGTATATATTTATATAATAATAACACCTTAATAAATTCATATGTGCATAATATACCCCTAACTTGGTAAGACTGATGGGTAGAGGAGAGACAAACATCTTAATCTTTAGAAATGAATATATGTCCTACACAACAATTAATATATACATGTGAAATGTATGCGTGATAGAAAAGGAATATGATATATATTAATCATATGATAAATAACATGTTACAAATATGTAAACTAGATTTCCAATCATGTTCAGGTCTTGAGTTTTTTAATTTTTCACAATATTTGAATGTTTTTGCATTTTTTGAGAATATATGATTTTTTTGTATTTTAACATTTATATGAATGTTATTGTATTTTTTAAAATTGGAAAATATCAAGGTTGAAACTAAAATGAATCAAGGTGTCGAGCAAAGAAAAATATGAATGAGAGTTGAATAGTTTACAATCATGTTTTTTTTATAGAAATATACTTGGAGAGAGTGACAAGGTGAAACATGAGCAAGATGCCCCCATTGTGATATTGGAAATCATGTAGGAACAAAAAGAGTATGTATTATGGTGAATTTACCCCTTCATATCATCAAATTTACATTTGCAAAAATATGTCACATGTGCTAGCAATATGGATTGAAAAAAATATATTTTGCTTGAATAACAATTTTTTTCATACTAAAATTGATTGAGACAAATATAAATTGGTAGTATTAAGACTCAGGCTAATAAAAAATGTAATTTATGGGTAGAAAATTATAAAGTATTGGTTCACCTAATTAAGATAGTAGTGTTGGGAGATTTTGTCTAAGTTTGGCAGTTATGGTTGGGCTAAAAAATGAGTTTGTGTTAATGCAAACCATAACAATAGAGAGGAACATGGTTGTTTGAGCATAATTTTTTTCCTATTTTGAGATAATTAGGTATGGAAGTTAAAATTAGGAGGGTCAATATTCTAAAAAATTAATAAAAGCCAAGGGCATAGAAGAAGGGATCAAATGATCACATATGAAAGTAAATGGAAGAATAAGATGCAACTGAGTAGAGGATATGTAAAATCATTTTTTTTTGTATTTAAATATGTTTTTAGAATGTTTTTAAAATTTAACAAGATACCCAATGATATAAAGTTGATCATAATAATCTGTGAGGAGTTTTAAATGGATGATTTGTCCTGAATGAAATGTGTGATATGTGTGTATATCAAAATCATAAAATGTATCACGTGTATTGTAGACTTCACTGATATTACCATATCCATCTATCATGTGATTTGTGTCATTCCAATCATATTTTTAATGGTCATAATTGTACTCTTTATCCTAAAATTATCATATGTTACTCTTTTCCTCATTTTTATTTTCATATGTAAAACCAATTGCCATGTATTGTAGTATTGATCCCTCATATTTCTTTTCCATTAATATATGTGTTATGTCATGTTCCTTTCCTATTATTTTACTATCCATATTTGATTGAGAGACATTTTTCCTTTGTATTTTATTGTTCTAAAGATGTTCCCTCTTTTGAAATTGATATGAACTTGTTTTGATGATCAAATGTAATGTAAACTTTATTTATATCAATAATTGCTCATTTTTTAAAACCATGAACCTCCAAGCACAACATTTTATGCATTTTTAAGATATATAAAACTAAAATTAATATGACATTCTTTGTAAGTAGGTAATATTATTAAGTCAATTCATCTTATGCTTGATATTGATGTGGTATTTTTATCTATGCATTTTAACTTATATCTAATACAAATATTAAATTATTTGGAACAAAAATTCATTTATTGATTGTCCATAACTTTGATATAAATAGATTTTTTCCCATCTATGTGAGAAATTATAGTGAGAGGTTCTTGATTTTAAGTACTTGTAATTTCCTATTTTGAAACTATACTTGTAATATTATCTTATGGAGGATTTTCTTGCTTATCTAGACATGATTTCTATTTTCGTAATTTCTGTTCTTATGATTATTCTTTTTTATCTTGTTCTTGTGAATACTTAGTAATTATATTTTCACCATTATATGTTGTAGTATTATCATTCATTAGATATTGATTTATTAGAAAATTTTTAACAATTTTTTTTTCTTGTTCAATGGAAAGTGCTTCTTCTAATAAGATTGTTTTTCCATCTTATTCCTTTTATATCCATATTTGTTGATTTTTTATTTTTTCACTTTTTCCTTAGTAAATGAATTATAAATGGATTTATTTCTTGATTTATCTATTAAAGTATCACCACTACAATTATACATTGTATGTTATTTTTCAAGGTAAAACAATAATCTATATGATGCCCATGCATTCTATGATGAGCATAATAACATTTTGGTATTTTAAGAGGATGTATAGGGGGTAATTTGATCACTTTTTTTGAGTCATTTCTATTAGAATATCACTTGAACCCTTAGTAATAATTTTATAAATTTTTGAATCATTATTTTTATATGCATTATATTTTTGATTCCAATCTTGATATAAATTCTTGGTAGGCTCAACATTGCCAGATGAAGATGAAAACACATGATTAACACTAGCATACCCTAGACTATTTGTGAATATGATTTTATTTTCCTAGGATGTGATATTTGAAACTAAATACTTATTTTACTTTTTAAACTCTTATATTGACCTTTTCATAGTCATGATTTGATATTTAAGGGCTTCACAAGAAGAAACCCTAAGTACTTATGATTTTATATGCACACAAACACCATCAAGATGATGTGTGGGAAGTTTAGGGGATTGAGGAAAGACACGCTGATTATATTTATTTGACACTGTAGGTTTTATAAGCTTACCTTATGGGATACTAAAAACATGTACCTTGTTAGAGGGATAATATCTATCACCATCTTGAGAGTTAAAAGGATGATTTATAATGTATTGAATATATGACTAGTTTTTCTCCCATGTTATTCTTGAATTCACAAAAGATTACATTAATGAATATTGCATAAAATTTTGTAAAAACATCTTATCTTAGTCATCAAAGTGATATATATCATCCATTGTAAGAGACATGAAAAATATATTGTAACAAAGAAAAAATAAGATGCATAGAAACAAAGAGAAACTTTTGAAACCTTATGACCAATTGTTTTTTGAAACCCTAAGGAATACTTAGAGTTAGATAGTGTTTAAACAATACATGAGTTCACTAAATGTTTTATCTAAATTTGAATTAATATATAAATATAACCCTAATTAGATAAAATAAATTGAATAAAGCAAGGTTTTGTAAATACACCTACAAATCAGAAACTAAAAGCAATAAATTAAAATTAATGAAATAGAATGAAAAACAAGAATAAACATTGAAAAAGAGAGATGTGCTTAGATTTTTTGTGTTTGGATAACTATGTTTATTATAAAAATGTAGAAATGGTGATGAAGTTAAAAATCCAAAATCCTCCCACAAGATGATCCTAATACTCTATATAGACAAGTATGCCTAATATGGTCAATAGTGATAGCTATTGTTGTCCTAAGCTAGAATTTACGTCTTTTAATATAATTATTAAAAATAACACACAATATTGTGACATTATTTAAAATTATTCTTGTTTGTAATAATTTGTTTTTATTTGATACAAAAGAGGATGATAGGTGCCATCTTGAAGCTCAAAACCCTATCTTGTGCCACAAGGAAATAAACAAATGTGAAAGATTAAAAATAATTTAGTGAGTGGATGATGAGCTTATAATATGGCTGATTGTTGACATGTTATTTCCCTTAATTAATCTCTCAAAGGATATTAGCTTATGCAAATCATAGATTTTTAGATAGCTATTACATGAAAAATAGATACTTGTCTTGTTTATATTGAACCAAAGACTACGCCTTTACTTTGTCATTAATGTCTAATACATAACATGTTTTAGTGATTTTTTGTTGTGAAGAATGCCTAGGAAGAAGACACAGGAAATGTCTAGTAAAAATTCAATTTTGATCTCCATCCATCATAACTATAGACTCTATAGGCTTACTTCTATGAACTCTATAAGCTTGTTTCTATGGACTCTATAGGTTTGTTTCTATGGACTTTGTAGGCTTGTTTCTATAGAATCTATAGGATTATTTCTACAGGCTCCATAGGCTTTTTTATATGGACTCTATAGGATTGTTTCTATGAACTTTGCATGCTCATTCCTATTGACTTTGTAGGGTCAATTCCAAGAATTTTTTAAGGATGAAGCTACAAATTAGGAAGCTGGCAGTGAGATAAGATAAGAGAGAATCATTCCAGCTGGAGTCAAATAAGGAAAATAAATGCCTTTTGTTTTATAAGATTTAATTTTGATAAAATTGTATATAATTGGATCTTAGGAATATTATAGGATAGTATATTTATTTCATCAGAATAATTGGATCTCTTGGAAATCCAATCTCTTATCTTTGGATGAATGGATTGACTAAAGAATCCTATTTCTTTGCATCCTATTTTGAGTTAATTGTATTAGTATAAAATGTAAGACTTTCATCATTGAAAGATATTAGATATTATATTAAATAATATAAATTGGAGAATAGAGAAAAGATACGTACAAGCATATTATAGGTTTTAGATAGATTGTAATCATTTTAGTTTTATGAATTATCACTTCAGTTTTCAACATTGATTAATTTTTGTTCCTGAGTCCAAGAGGAGCAAGGGCCCACTCTCCTTGGAATCAAGAATTGTGTATGATATTTATGTTATATTACACTAACTCTTTAACTAATTAGAATCTTGTTACTATTTGCATTTATTCATAAAAAGATCAAAATAAATTCATAGTTTAAAAGGCATTTCCTTGTTTCAAAGTCATGTCTTTTCTAAGCAAAGTGTGTTTTCTTTTACAACAAATGTGTGAATAAAATTTCCTTTTTTTAGTTAGGAATGTGATTTTACTTTCTATGCAAGTGTAAATAGGAGTGTGATTTTATTTTCCATGCAAACATAAATAGGAGTGTGATTTTACTTTCCATGCAAGCAAAAGAGTAGATTGATTTGATTTCTTTTTTTCAGCAAAAGAGTGAATCAATTAGTTTATGACACATTTCTTTCTTTAGTCAAAGTTAGAATAGGACCATCAAATACCTCCATAATAAAACTTCTAGATCTACCATCCTATACCTTACTGTAGATAGCTTTGGACACCAACACTGGTTGATAAGACATCAATTGAATATTGATTAAATGAGGAATTAAATGACACTCATCATTTTTGGTTCTATTACTAGGGAAAAAGGTGTTAGTAAGGTAATAATTATTGGTCTAGAGTGAAAAACAAAAAAATTAAAAACCCATAAAAATTCAATAAATTGATGTACCATCCTAGAGATTCTAAAGGATGATTCATCCCAAAATTTCCACCAAGAACACAAGTTGAAACTCCTTCAACATATCTGAATAGTGAACCAAAAGTTATGAGTGAAACCTATCTGCATGAATCTTTAGAAACTTGGATAGAAACTAGGCCATTGCCACAAGCAATCCCCATAGGACAAATTCCTCAGGATCAATCTCTTGTAGGAAGACATTATTTAGAAATTGCCAAGGACTTAGAGGAAGCATTTCAAAAATCCATAACTAAAGAATTTTGAATAACCCATAACTGATACCACAAATATTTAGTGGGAAGATCATCCCAGATTTGAAACATCATTAGAAGAAGAAAATATGGATCTCAACCAAAATCAACAACTTGCATCAGTAGGAATGACTTTTTCCTTTCCTATTATTGCAGATCCTAATGATCAAACCCCCATGAAAAATATTTCACCAGCTAATCTACCAAATTTTTGGGGAAGATCTATAGAATTTCTTGATCAATTCCTATTTGATTTTAAGGTGCTATGTCAAACCTATGATTACACAACAGATAGCTAGAAATTAAAACTATTTCCCTCTACACTTAAAGATGCAACTATGAGATGGTTCATGGGTTTACTTGGTGATTCTATTAGAACATAGGATCACATGGAGACATAATTATTGAATAAATACCAAGATTATTGTTGAGGATGAGAAAAAAAGAGGATTATTTCAAAATCAAATAGAATGAGGATGAATCTTTAGAGGATTATTTGGATAGATTCATGTTCACTCATAAAAGAAGTAATTATCCACTCACTGAAGAAGTTCAGAAATTAGTTTTCTTAAAAGGGTTGGATGAAGATAATAGAGATGACTTAAATTTTATGGGAGGAGGAGATATAAATAAGTTGGCTTTTCATTAGATTTTTGAGCTTTGTACCAACTACTCTCAAACAAAACCTAGAATTAGGAAAGGAAGGTTTTGGAAATATAATGAAGTAGGTAAGCTAATGGAAGAATTTACTAATCTAAAGATAGAAATCATAGTTACACTAAATAGTAATTTAGATGGCCTTCAAGCTAAGGCAAATGCAACAGAAGCCTTAAAAATTTACTATCCTAAGTGTAGACAGAAACACGTCCTTAGAGACTGCCCATAGATAGAACCAATGCTTCATCATGTGGGATCTGTGATGTAAAAAATCATGATACCAAACATTTCACCCTTATACTTATTTTAAATAATGAAATGAAAACAAAAGTCCATTCCACTGAAGAAGTAAATTATATCTAGAGATAAAACTTTTCCCCACAAAACCAGGCTCAGGGATAGTTTAATGCAAAAAACCTAGTTAATGCATGGATGACACCATGGAATGTTTCACTCCCTTCACCTTTTTGGAATCAACCCAAATTACATGAATCCAAAATCTATGGGCAAGATAAGATTGGATGCCAACACCCCCATGGATGGTGCCACAACAATAATGGGTACCATATCAATAATGGAATCAGTAGTGGAACCCACAACAACAATTCACCCAACCAAGAAGACCACTTCAACATCAAATGATAATGTCACCCCTAGTTATTCGGCAACAAGGACAAATTAATTGACCCTCAATGCCTGCATAACCAATAGCAAATCCAAAAAATAAACAACCAACACTTGTTTATGTTAATGAATAGTAAGAGACAATCAAGGTTGGAGCTATTGAGTGTTTAGATACACATTTAAGATTATGAAAAAATATAAAAAAAACCTCTAGTTCTCATTTCTAAGATGCCTGATGAAAATGAAAAAATAGACTCATCTCAATTAAACACTATAAAAACTGAAATCAAAAGGAGCCCTAAAGCCAACAAAAAAAACACTACTACACTAGTAGTTCCTTTTCTTGAAAGATTAAGAGAAATTGATATTAAACCAAAATCAACCTTGGTCCATGAGTTGCAAAAGATCAGTATTGAGGTACCCATACTACAAGCTATTAGGGATATACTTGAATTAAACAAGATCATTAAAAACCTTTATGTCAAGACACCGGGGAGGAAAGCAAAATAACCAAGAACCATTCATGTTGATGGAAAAGTTGTTGATTTATTGGTAGAAAAACTATTAATTCTAAAATATGCAAATCCAAGAAGCCCAGTGATCATAGTCACAATCAGAAATAAAGAGATTCCTAACATCTTGGTAGATTTGGGAGCAATAATTAATGTTATGACAATTGATACTCTCCATACATTATCTCTTATGATAATTCAACCCACAACTACCATTCTTAAAATGGTGGACCAATCTATAACCAAACCAGAAGGAACTATAGGAAATGTTGAAGTACTAATAGAGTTTTGGGAGTATCCAGTAGACTTCATGGTCTTACAACCTAAAACAAAGAATCTAGGATATCCCATAATCCTAGGTAGACCATGGTTGGCTACTGTAGCAACATTAATTGATTGCATCTCAGGAGACATGACCATTTCTAATGGGTTAAAATTGAAATTCATCTCTTTGTATCCCCCTACAAAACCATCAACAAATCACATACAAGAACTTTGGGTGGATGAATCAGACAACACATCAAATAACATTTCCTCATTAGCTATGATCATAGTTAAAAAACACTTATAAGAATTGAATGGAGACATATACCTACAATCTATGGACTTTGTCAGTCTAAAAGCTGCAAACTCTACCAGTTTGAAAGCTATGAAATCTGTCAGTCTAAAATATATGGACTCTGTCAGTCCAAAATCTATGGACTCAACCAGTCTAGAAACTATGAACTACCTCAATTTAGGATTCTTGGGTTAGATAAAATATTATGAAACTTCCACTTCTACTTCTTCTAGTGCTTCCTTATCATATGATCATAGATTGATTCACGAAAGTATGTGGAAATTGGTATAAAAATAACAAACTCTTTTATTGGATGCATTCCATTGTTCTTTAGCAAGACTGATTCCTCCTAGAAAAGAGTTTATTGATAATGTAAGCATGTTTCATAAGCTACTTCCTCATCCATGTCCTCTGAACTCATTGATTAGTGAATTCAAGAAAATAGAATCCAACTAACTAGATATAGAACCAATCATGGTATTACCTGAAAAGATTTTGAACATCAATAGTTGGTTAACAAATGAAGAGGAAGATCAACTCTTTAAAGTGTTGGAAAGACATACCAAGGATTTTTCTTGGGATTATAATGACATGAAGGAAATTCAATCTAGCATATGCACTCATCACATTTACATAGAATCTGTCAAATTGGTCAGACAACCATAAAGAAGAATAAACCCAATATTAAAGGAGATAGTCAAAATAGAGATCCAAAAATTGTTGGAAGTTGGGTTTATTTACCCCATCTTAGATAGCCAGTGGATTTCACCTCTTGTAATTGTGCCCAATAAAAATGGAAAATTAAGGGTATGTGTTTATTATAGAGAAATGAACAAATAAACAATAAGATATTACTTTCCTTTACCTTTTATTGATCAAGTTCTTGACAACTTGGCAGGAAAAAGATATTTTTCTTTCCTGGATGAGTTTAAGGGGTATAACCAGATAATGGTAGCAGCCAAAGATCAAGATAAAACCACATTTGCCTTCCCTTGGGGAATATTTTCTTATCGAGTACTTCCATTTAGACTCTGTAATACTCCAGCAACCTTCCAAAGATTCATTCTGGCAATATTCTCTAACCTTACAAATGATTGTGTTGAAGTATATATGGATGATTTCACTGTTTATGGTGGAACTTATGAAGAGGCTCTTACCAAATTGGAAAGAGTATTGATCAAATGTGAGGAACATCAATTATCTTTGAGCCATGAGAAATGTTTGTTGATGATGGATGAAAGAATAGTGTTGGGACACCATATTTCTGCAAAAGGCATTCAAGTAGATCTAAAGAAAGTTGAAATAATCTCCAGCTTACCCATTCCATAAACACAAACTAAAATAAAGAGTTTTTTGGGACATGTTGGTTACTATAGATTCTTCATAGATAATATTAGCCAAATAGCTACCCCTATGTTTGCTTTGCTTACAAAAGATAATACATTCGAATGGAGTGATAGTTGCCAGTAGGCTTTTGAGACCATTAAAGCTAAACTTGTTACTGCTCCAATATTAAGAGGACCAAATTAGACTCAACCATTCCATATATACACAGATGCTTCCAATATAACACTAGGAATAGTCTTTGGACAAAAGGATGAAGAGGGTAACATGTATGCTATATATTATATTAACAAAAAAATGAAACCTACTGAAAGAAATTACACCACAACTGAAAGGGAATTCCTAGCTATAGTCTATGCAATTAACAAATTCAGACACTACATAATAGGCTATAAGGTATTTGTCTATATAGACCATTCAACTATTAGATACCTTACCAACAAACCAATTGTGGGAGGTAGGATTATTAGATGGTTGTTGCTATTATAAGAATTTGATGTTACTATTATAGATAAACTAGGGAAGTCTAATGTGGTTGTTGATTTCTTGTCAAGAATGAACACTATAGGTCAAGAAGAACTAGTGGAAGATGACTTTCTAGATGAACAACTATTTTCTATTTCATCAAAATATCTATGGTTTGATGATATAGCCAATTACCTCGCCACAGGGAGGTTTCCTCTATAATTTTTAAAAAAAGAAAAGAAACATTTAATCAAAGAAAGTTCTTTTAAATGGATTAATGGAATGTTATTCAAACTTGGACATGACCATGTGTTTCGTAGGTGTGTGAAAAATATTGAAGCTTATGATATCATCAGAGCTTGTCATGATGAACTAGGAGGAGGTCATTACTTAGACCAAATAACTATACACAAAATCCTAGGAGTAGGATACTATTGGCCTCACCTTCATTAGCAAGTAAAAATATAAGTTAGACATTGTGATGCTTGTCAGAGAATTGGACAACCTACTCTTTCAATAGAGATGCCTCTGTACCCTCATCCTCAATTGGTTTTAAAAGCATTTGAGAAATGGGGAATTGATTTTATAGGTCCTGTGGATCCTCCTTCTAGAGGAAAAGAATATCTCTTAGTATGTACAGACTACATGACCAAGTGGGTAGAAGTGGCAGTATTAACTCATGCAAGAGAAGAAATGGTAATTGATTTCTTATATTTCAAAATCATGCAAAGATTTGGTGCTCTAAGGGAGATAGTCTTAGATTGAGGACCATAGTTCATGTCAAACATGATAAAGCATTTCATGTAAGTATATCAAACTCAACATAGAAAAACATCTCCATACCACCCACAAGCTAATGGGAAAGTTAAAGTCACCAATAGAGAATTGGAAACCATTTTAACAAAGGTTGTTAATTCCAGTAGAAAGAATTGGGCAGATAAGGTACCAAAAGCTGTTTGGACCTATAATACTACTTGGAGAACAATAACTAAATTTTCACCTTCTGAATTGGTTTATGGTAAGAAGCCCTTAATATCTATAGAATTTGAATTATAAACTTTGAAAATAGCTGTAGAAGTAGGGATTAAATTAGAAGAAATACAAAAAGAAAGACTCCTACAACTTAATCAACTTGATGAGATGAGGATGGAAGCACTACAAAGAATTGAATTGATACAACATCAATGAAAATTTTGGCATGATTCATAGATCAAGCAATGGAAGTCTCAAAAAGGAGATTGGGAACCGTTGTTTGATTCCAAATTTCAATAGTTTAAAGGAAAACTACAAACAAGGTGGTTAGGAACTTGTCAAATTGAGAAGGTCTTTAAAAATAGTTCTATTAATCTAATACCTATTGATGATAGTAGAAGATCTCTTTTATTTGATGGACATAGATTGATGCTTTATTAGAAACCTCTCAATAAAGAAGAATTTGTTCAAAGGTAAAAGATCAAGTAGCCTTTCTAGAGGACTCTGCTTCTTCTAGAGAAACTACTTCAAATCAAGTAGTTGTTCTGGAAGGATCTGCTTCTTCTAGTGAACCTATTACTTGATGATTGAACAAAAATATATCAATAGTGAAAATCCTTCCAGTGACACTATTGACAATGCATGCCCAGAAAATGAGCTTGCTGGTTGGCTATGCATTACAAAAAGGGTTTTGGCTAGAAAACCAACAATGGCTAGCCAAACGGCAAAAAAAATATTTATAAGAAAAATAATAGTGAATCTCATCATGTCACTATGATTGGTTATCTCCTTGCAATAAACTAATCCATGAAAATTTATTTGTGTAGGACAAATAGTCAGTAAAGGATACATCTAAGGTCAAAGTAAGTGAGACATATCTTCTATTTATCTATGTTTAATTAACTAATTATATTTGATTTAATTAATACTTATTCTATGGAGATTATCTAAATGTGAATCTTCCAAAATAGAATGACATGACACATGTCATAATGAAAAAGCATGAAAATGAGCTGCCAAAGGTGTATGGATAAGTTTGTAGTTTTGGTACAATCAATTGAGTCATCAGTCATAATAATGACAAGACATCATAAAAGGGTTTTAAATGAAGTAATAAATCACTATCACCATCAAAGAGCCATGTCATCATTTTATTTCATTTGTATTAATGTGACAAAATGGCTGGCACACTCCATATAAATGTGCAACGCTTCACTATATCAATTCATCATACCAAACTATAGACTCATGTAGCTATGGAGTTTCATATGAACCATTTCATTTCTACAAAATTCAATAGAAGCTAGTCTATAGATCCTCCATGATTATTGCCTACAAATCTTTAGTGATTTTTGCCTACCAATTTCAACAAAAGACTGGTCTACACCTCAATCAAAGTTAAAGGAATAGAGTTATATATAAATTAGCATAGAAATGGGATAGAAGACAAGATCAAAGCCAACAAATGTAGCAAAGTTTCACAAAGACAAAGCTTCTGTGGTAATGTTTAGAGCCAATAGATGGCTACATTTCATTAAAAATTTCTAGGGTTTCAATGAAACAATGGTAATTAAATTCATCACTAATCTCAACCCTAAATTTTCAATTGTGAAAGGCATTGTTATTCTGTTTACAACTCAAATTATAAGCCAAATCATACAAGTTCCAAAAGAGGGAATGAGAGCTACAGGTAGAATTTAATTTAGTGATTTAATTAGTCAGTTTAATGGTAATGAATAGACTAAGACTTCATGTCTAGTAGATTCCAATGTAAAATCAAAAGGGATTAGTAGAAATTCACTTCCTGAACCTTGGAAATTTGTAGCCAAGTGGGTACTCAAGTATATCATTTATTAGGGGCAACACAGTCTTTTAGTAGGAGATGCCAGGAAAATGTTAATACACCTTAAGCATGGGAGACAAAACCCTCAGTATAATATCAACCTCCCATCCTTCATATATGGTGCCCTTCAAGTTATGACTATAAGTCCTGATGCTACTCTTAGGCACCATGGCCTGATTCACCTAATTATCCAACATCACTTCCTTCAACAAGGATAAGAGGTCTGGGAGGAATTTTAGAATAGTATAGCATAACAAATTCTAAATCTACCTGCACAAGAGACCTCAAATTTACCACATGGACATTCATCTCCACCTACTGCATCCATTGAGAAAAAATTTCCAATGAAGAAATATCAGACTATAGTCTCAACATAAGTCCCTTCTTCTTCTTTAATATGAATCACAATGTCTCAAATCCTTGAAGCTTCAAGGTCTCCATAAGAACCTCATGAATCTATAGTGCAACCAATTCCCTTGTCAAGAAGAAGAAAATTGAGATGAAAAGTTGCTATAGAACTTGAGAATACCAAGGGTTTCATAGTTGAGAAGGAAATCCAACCAAGTGTAGCTCAGAGAGTAACAAAAATAAGGAAAAGGCTAATTTTGATAGATGAAAATGAACAAGAGGCTACAGACATTCTGGGTTGTCTTAAAACAATATCTCATTCCCCCATACATCAGAATATCCTTGTAACTATTGATTATTAATAAAATCCTTTCTAAAGGAACTCTCCAATCACAATGGAGGAGCCAATTCCATAAAAAGAGCCACACACAGTAGAAGAATCAAGTATGGTGGAACAACCACCTATTTTAGTTAAAACTACAATGGATAAAGGGAAAACTATATGTATAAATGAGAAAGGTGAGTCATCTAATCTAAATGATCCTATTATGTAGCTAACCTTGTAGCTTTCTCAAGATCAAGCTCTAGAGCAACAACAAATAACTGACATCACTGATTTGATCAATCAATTATAGAACAAGGATCATCTTAACTCATTATTGGTACAAAAATTAGACACAACATCTGCCAATCATGTAATAGAATCCACAGATTAGAGGAAACAATAAAGGAACATAAAAGTGAACAAATAGATCTTTGGATATATGTAGAAAATCTAAAAAAGGAAAATAGTAGATTATAGAGTTTACTAAACTCTTCCAAAGCACCTTTTGATGTTGCACCTTCTCCTCTTAAGGTATTTGTTGATCATAGTTGTCAAATAAGTTGTCCAGGTATTCTTCCCTTGCAAATACTACGTCAAATTGAAGAATAATATTCCATACTTAAACATAAAAACAAAGATGTAACTTCTTCAAACAAACTCTTGAAAAATGAAAAAAAAAGAATTTGAGACTAAGGTCTAAAAGTTAGAAGAAAATTTGTAAGATGCATGCAAATTAGGGGAATCTCTTTTGGCATGTATAAATCCTTCTCTTGCATATAGTTTGTTTTTATTTGAAAAATTTTATAGATGGTAGCTTTTGTAGATCTCTTGTCATCTTCCTTACAAGATTTTACAACCAATAAGAATTTTGGAAATTTTCTATAGTGTTGAACTTGATTAGCAGGATTTGCTTTGTGAATTTTATTTGCATGATTTGATATTAGGAGATCATGAGAACAATAAAATTTTGATAAATCTTCATGTAGGAGAAGTTCAAATAAGGGCATTACATTCTACATTAAAAAATCAACTCACATGGAAAAGCAGATTTGAGGACTATACAAATCATGCTAAGACTATAGGATTGTGTGTTAGACCAGCCTTTCCTATTCCCAGATTGATCAAATAGAATTTTAACTATTATTGTTTAAGTGATGAGGTTAAAATTCATTATTTACAACCTTTATATGATTGTGCTATTTGTTTTGACTTATTTTCTAGATAGATTTTTGATTTAGTGGTAACTATAAGTGTAAATAGATGGGACCAACTTTCAGTGCCTCTTAAAACATGAGAGGTCATGTCCCCAAATAACTTAAGATGGAGTATGAGGATATCTTCCTCAATTTTAGAAATCTTAATAGAGGTAATAAATACTAGGGGATACCATAAATGGATTGGCATGAGATATAGACCCCCTTTATTGATCATACCTATTCCAGGATGGTAGAGTTGGGCTCCACAATCAGAGGAGCAATTCAATATATGGAAAAAAATTATTCAAGCACATCAGGGGTTTACAAGCAATTCATACAAGCATATAATAGATGAATTTGATGAATATGATTTGAGTCAAAGTATGGAAAGTAGATGTCATAACTATGAATGCCAATAAATGTTTGTAATGGGATTTGCAAAAGGTAAAGCTTAGGGGAGATGATGGGCTTAGAATATGGCTCATTATTGACATGTTATTTCCCTCAATTCATCTCTCTAAGGATATTATCTTATACAAATCATAGATTGTTAGATAGTTATTACATGGAAAATAGATACTTGTCTTGTTTATATTGAACCAAAGACTAAACCTTTACTTTGTCATTAATGTCTAATACATAGCATGTTTTAGTGAATTTTTGTTATGAATAATGCTTAGGAAGAAGACATAGGTGATGTCTAGTAAAAATTCAATTTTGATCTCCTTCGAGCAGAACTATGGACTCCACAGGCTTGCTTTTATGAACTCTATAAGATTGTTTCTATGGACTCTATAGGCTTGTTTCTACAGACTTTGTAGGCTTGTTTTTATGGACTCTGTAGGCTTGTTTCTATGGACTCCATAGGCTTGTTTCTATGGAATCCATAGGCTTGTTTTTACGAACTCCACATACTCATTCCTACTGACTCTATAGGGTCAATTTTGAGAATTTTGTAAGGATGAGGCTAAAAATGGGGAAGCTGGAAACTAGATAAGATAAGAGAGAATCATTCCAGCTAGAGTTAATTAAGAAAAATAACTACCTATTATTTTTTAGGATTTTATTTTTATAAAATTATATATAATTAGATCTTAGGACTATTATAGGACAATATATTTATTTCATCAGAATAATTAGATCTCTTAGAAATCCAATTTCCTATCTTTGGATGAATGGATTGACCAAGGAATCCTATTTCTTTTCATCCTATTTTGAGTTGATTGTATTAGTATAAAATGTAAGACTTTCATTATTGAAAGATATTAGATATTATATTAGATAATAGAAATTGGAGAATAGAGAAAAGATACATACAAGCATATTATAGGTTTTAGATAGATTGTAATCATTTTAGTTTTATGAATTATCACTTCAATTTCCAGCATTGATTAATTTTTGTTTCTGAGTTTGAGAGGAGCAAGGGCCCACTCTCTTTGGTATCAAGAATTGTGTATGGTATTTATGTTATGTCATATTAACTCTTTAACTAATTAGAATCTTGTTACTATTTTCATTTATTCATAAAAAGATCAAAATAAATTCACAGTTTAAATGGCATTTTCTTTTTTCAAAGTCATTTCTTTTCTAAGCAAAATGTGTTTCATTTTACAACAAACATGTGAAGCAAATTTCCTTTTTTCAGTTAGGAGTGTGATTTTACTTTCCATGCAAGCGTAAATAGGAGTGTGATTTTACTTTCCATGCAAGCATAAATAGGAGTCTATTTTTACTTTCCATGCAAGCAAAAGAGTGGATTAATTTGATTTCTTATTTTTCAACAAAAGAGTGAATCAAGTAGTTTAGGACACATTTATTTATTTAGTCAAAATTAGAATAAGACCATCAAACACGCCCATAAGCAGACTTCTAGGTCTACCATCCTATACCTTACTATAGATAGCTTTGGACACTAGCCCTGGTTGATAAGACATCAACTGAATATTGATTAAATGAGGAGTTAAATGACACTCATCAGTGGAGTTGAGTTAGACATAAACACTATATTATTTGAGTTTTGACTATATACCAATACTTCAAAGAGGGATCGAACCTCCATGTATTTCTTCCACCTAAGTGATTTATGCAATTGTGCTCCTTTGACTATATTAATGCATCTAAAATTGGCTTGAATACTTGATCATGATTGGATAGAGTTGTGTAAAACTAATCTCAGACTTGGATCATGACTACTAGAAGTACTTATAAGCTAATTTGTAAATAATAAAAAACTTTTGTCTAATGTATAGTTGTGTAGATAAGCCTTTGTGATTGATTTATAAGCCTACCAAAATATGTTTTGAAATGAATCAATTGAATGTGATTTTATAGTTGATTTAACTATTTTGGGAATTAATTAAAACCCTAAGTAGATAAAGAGTAGAGTATATAAATTAGGAAATAAAATACTATAGTATGAACAACCACTTATTTGTATAATAAGTGATTTATCTAAATATTCTATAAATAGAAATGAAATATAAAATGTGTACTTAGCTAGAAAATATGACTTAGACAGATAAGTTGTAGGTTTTGAAATGATGTAGGAGTAGTGTAGATTGTCATAAGTAGAGAAAGGGTGTTATAACATTCTTTGGACAATACCATAGTCCCATTTTCTAATAACATGGTGCGCTAGTGTCCAATGGTAGTGCACTATATTCCCAATCAAATTCTTTGCAAATAATTTATATGTTTCTTATATCAAGTTAGTTCTATCTATGGGCCAAATTTCAAGTTTGATAAATTAATAATTTTTCATATATTTATATTTTCCTATGAAAAATCTATGTTTTTATGCTTGTAAGGGTTTGGATGAATACCATGAGAAAAACTTGTTAGGGGTTCTGATGTGTTAGATGTGAGATTCACACCCTTGTGTTGTTTCATACATACTAATACTCTAAAGAGGGATCAATCTTGATGTAGTTGTCCTACTTAAGTTATATGTGTGAATTCTAGAATGCCTAAATGTGAATGTATGAGAGGATGCCTTGGAGGCCACTTGAGATCTATATACCTACACTAGGGTTGGGTTATTTAATTTATGGGATGAATCAATATAATATTAAAAGAATTAGGAGATTTACTTCCATATGAAGTTGTAATTTTGTGTGATTCTTTGTGATAATGTATACTTAGAGTGTAAGAGTTTGAAAGTAGTATTTATATGGTGTTATAATAAAAATGACTTGGGAGGGTGACTTAATAATAGGTTTAAGCTAACCCTAATCCTCTTAAGGAGATGAAAAATTACATTTTAGAGGGTGAATGGACTTAAATCAATAAGTGATTGCACCATTATGGGTCTCATGTGGTGTTCTATAGGCCTGGGTGCTATTTTTGACTACCATTTTATTGAAAGTGGATCAAAGGCCCCCTAAGATGGGTCAAGTGCTATACTAAGGGTAAAGTGACATAAATTGGAAAACCAATGTATAAATGGTTAATTTTAATGACTACATTTCCCCCCTACATTATTCTCTTAATTCATCAAATCAAAATGACTAGGATAAAGGAAAGAGAAATATTCTTGGACTTACCTATGAGGTGAAGCCTACAAATGTGGGTTTGAGTCTATGAACTCTGATCCATTACATGTCCTATAAATTAAACATATATAAATCATTCCTTACTTAAAATATCAAAATAAAATACAAAACTAAGTAAAGTGATGCAAGAGAGAGGAAAGGAATGAATACACCTCACTACATACACAAACCAATGTAAAAACTTAGTGATATCCTGGTGTGTTTGTGTATAGATGATGATCAAATGATGAATATCTTGGACTGAGTTGATGGATTTTCTAATCCCCATGTGTGGGTGGCTCAATAATTCAATCTAGCCTTGACTCCATCATTTCCCACCCCTATTTGGTGGATCATAATCTATGAATAACTTGGATTATAATGATGAGTCATCTAACCCTCTCATGTAGGTGGATCAAGAACTCAAGCATGTTATGAATCCATTATTTCCTACCAATGTGTATTATATGCATCTGAATCTAAAACTATGTGATGTAATTGAAACTTTGTAAGATGGCTTTGAGCCACTTAGAAAACTCTAAAATTTAAAATGGCTCTAGGCCACTCAGGAATGAAAATCATTATATATGGAATGAGGCATCAATTTGGTATGATCCTAGTCTAAAATTGATGAAAATTTGGTGAATATGGTGTCTAGAGTATACAACATGGAGAATGACATGGATTTATCACTCCATATAAGAAAATTGGTGCCAAACTAACATATGGGAACAATGTTCCACATACAACCCCCAATTATGATATCTATGCATATGGATTCTAGATTGAGTCATAGTAATATGTGCATATGCATATCTAAAACTAAAATTGGAGTGATCATACCATGCATTGTGCCCCCAATTTGAGAAAACCTATGTGGTTCTATGTAAAATGAGTATATACTAAACACATTTGATAATTTATGATTGAAACTATGCAAATTTGAACTATAAATATTATACGTTTCTAATAATTTTGGATTCTTATGTGTTTGAAGCTATTATACAATAACATAGTGGGTGGACTATAACAAACTATGATTCTCTAAATGTATTTTGTTATTAGCTAAAATTTTTATTTCTTAGGGAAGTTGAGACTAATCTATATGTGACTGTGTTTCAACATATTTTCCTAAGTATAAGAGCTTTAATCTATGTTTGCATGCTAAAAACTATGTTTTGAGTGTCCTAAGATGGCTTGATCTCTATGAAAAAATGCTGTGAATTTCCCTCTTTTGAGGGGAGTTTTTAAACCTCCACAATTTTGTCCTCAAAATAAAATCTATGTATCATTTGTGTTAGACTAAAACTATATGATATATACATGATAAACCAATATATTGTGTATACATGACATTAGAATGTAAAATAGTCTAAACATAAGTTGGCAAAGTATGATGTATGTTAGATCTAGCATTCACAATGTTGTCAAGGTAGATGTAACAATGTAAGCATATATATGAATAATGGATTTGAATACAATCTTAGTAAACTACCTAAGGGGTGTTATATCCCAAATTTTTACCCTAAATAAGTCAAAGAGACATTATAAAATTTGGGATAACATGAAATTATCTCTACATATAGACAAGCTACTACAATAGATATATCTCAATATTATGGGTTAGCTTCCTTAATCTATCCTTTAGGCTCACACACTACACTAGACTAATCACTATTAGTGGTGAATAGGAAATAAGGAAACATAAAATTAACCTAAACTAATGGAGGTGATACACCAATGATATCTCCATAAACATACTTGCATTTACACTAAGAAATTAGAATGATAAAATTGATCTCAACTCAAAGGTTCTTCTAGCATAAGTATTTATACATAGAGGGATATTGATATGAATATATATAGGTGGGTGAATATGAGGTATAATCTCAAACACTAATAATCTCTCTCACACTTCAAAACATGCCTAACAAACATATACACTTCATGAGACATGTTAGAAGAGATTTTACTCACATAAGGCATACAAGAGTAGAATGGAAGCAAGGAAAAAACATTCATCACATGTCATCTAAGTGGACTACTTGACATAATTAGGAAATAATTTTAGAGACTAATTAAACTTAAAAACTTTATTCAAAGGTAAAATAAGATGTCAAACCATCATGGCTTTGCCATACCAATTCTGGATTTTTTACAATGTCAAAATGGCTTCATTATATAAAGAATAGAAGAGGATAGAGAAAGAGTGATGTTGAAGGGTCATCATACCAAGTGTCAAGTCTTGAAAACCAATTAAAAATAAAGAGGAAGAATTTTAAAACAATTCATAATGTTCTCTTGGACAAGTGTCTATAAAAAATGTAACGTATTCTTGAAGTTGGCATATGTGCACTTTATTATCCTTATTAAAACTACCCTTCTTGAAGAGAAATCCAATTAATAGTCTAGAACTACCTTGGAATATATTGATAAATGTACCCTAACCTGATAGGATTAAAATTATATTTTTGAAGTCATTATACACCCCTCAAATTATGACCTTATCTTTGACACTTGTTTTTCACTTCTTTGCAATTATTCATTAGCCTTCTAGGCCTCAATTCCCACACTTGTCACTTAGGTGACCTGTAGGTGTTCAAAGAGAATAATTGAAGGGATGTGAGGCACCTATTAAATACTTATTTGTCCTCTATTCTATCAAATATACTTCAATTAAAATCAAAACTACACCTCTCATATCCAACTTAAATAATCACCTTATTTCTCACAGTCTTGTTTAAGATTGCCTACAACAACCAACATATAAGAGGTATTTTCATGCATCATTAAGGTGATAATGTGGTTTTATTAGTTTAAATACATCTCTACACTCCTTATATAATGACTTTAACCTCTCTATTCCCTTTTGAACTTTCATTTCAACTCAAATCTTATAAAAAATAGAGAGTTTGACTCATCCGTACAAGTGATAATATAGAAAAATTGAATGGTGAGGAGCCTAAAAGAGTTAAAAATTGGTTAAAATAACTTTATAGGTTTATTAACCTCTTATATTTGTATTATTCTTCATATCTTATTCATCAGGCTCATATAAGGGTTTAAGAGGGTTTTAGGTCATTTAGGTTATTAACAATGATTCATAAAGGTTAAGCCATAAAAACTTGAATTAATTACATTGATATTGAGTTCATGACCTCTCTCAACTACTCCTAAGTTCTTGAGATCCCATGAAATTCATTTGTACAAATATGATTGAAAGAAAATGGCTCATGAGCTCTTGTTATGCATTTTGGATACCCTTGAGGCAAATTTAGGATGAAAATGACCAATCTAAGTTGTTCTCTTAAAAAAAATGATTCCAATAAACTATACACACTCCCATTAAGGATTTTAAATTTCTTTGGAAGATCATATGATCATATGAATAAAGTTTGGAATCATGGTGGCTCATGTTCAATTCTAGGACTAGTAGGTAAAGATTATGTATTTGAGTATGTGACTCTTATGAGTGGTCCCAATTGATTTAGGTGCTTCTACAAAAAAAATTACCTTAAAATAAACCCTAAAGATAATCTCACAATGATTCCAATACTCTTCATTTCATCCTTTTACCATTTATGGACTAGGTCTGTAGGTTGTCTTAACTATGGAGTACCTCTGGTCTGATATAAAATAGAGGGCACTTCCCTTGTTAGTCTAGAAAATATAAGACCATGGAGGTATATTAAAAATCATCAGTACCATTTTTAATAAATTTTAAGGTCTTATCACACTCGTAGAGGCATTAACACTTCAAACTCTCCAAACTAGCTTAGGTCTATGACTGTTTACAGGGTCTAGAAGCCTAGACTAAGTATGGGGTTAGAAACTTGTCTGCTCAACATTCTCTATTTTTATTTATATTTGAGAATAAAATTAGGTGTGATGTCATCCATTATAAGGGTGATTTTAATATTTCCATTTCATCTTACACCTCTATCAAAATTCCAAACTATATCCTTCATTAGCATGAGGCTAGTCTGGGTATGAATCAAACTGTAAGTACTTATTAGGGATGTTAAGAGGTTCTTGTAGGTGTTTATTAATGTGTGAGTACTTTGATTCACACCTTTGGATCCTCCTTAGGTCACTAGTAACACATCACACTTTAATTGGATTGTCTCTAACTTGAGATCATGAAACCAATCCTTACCATTAATGAATTAAGTATCACTTCTAATGTACATTATTTTAGATTTATTTGGACCTAAAGGCATTGTATTTTTCTAAGTGTTTCCATACAGATTTTGGCTGAGTTTAAAACCACTCTACCATCATATCTCTTAACCATAAAATCTCATTTTTGAATTTGCATGTTACTACTATGCCTAGCCTACTAGAATGAATCCATTAGTCTTACATAGACCTCATCAACTTCCACTATGAGATGACACTATATAGGGAAGGATCATTTTTGTATAATTTAAGTTAAAACTCCCCATTTTAAAATTTTTAAAACTCTATACTTCTATACCAATATGTGAACATTTATCTCAAGGTATTTGATCCTAAGATGAGGTCTAAGGATTTCTCACTGCCTTAACAAGTATAAATGAGATCTAACTTATGGTTAGACTCATAATTCCATTTCTTGAATGTCTTTCAACTTTATCCAATTCTAATAAAATAGAGGTGGACATAGTATTTGATACTTAGATGTATATTGTACTATCACTCTTGAGGTCTCTTCAATACAAAACTTTAATGGAGAAACTATCTTCCATGTTTTGAGGGTTTGAAAACAAATGTACTAACTTGACTTGAATTAACTCATAGGAAAATGAGCTCTATAACTATCAAACATTGTTATACATACCATCATGGTGTTCACTTATAGCACAAAGATGATTATTCCTATCCTTTCATGTTCACATGTGCCAAAATAGTTGAATCCAACATGAAAACGAATAAAATTCTCTAAAATACTATATGCATCACTTGGTGACATATACCAATGAAATCATATGAGAAAACTAAGCCATTGTGGATGTACAGATAGTTTGGAGGTGTTAAAATTATTAATGATTTTTCATATAGTATAGACCACCAATCTAAAAACCATGACCTATAATTTCATAAGGACTACTAATAACCCCCAAGTTCACTCACTCCAATTCTTCTTCAGTTTGTACCAAAATAAAATTATTGACCCTTCTTGACCTGTCTAAAGGAGTGATAGGAGAGAGAAATTATTTTTTTCCACTTATTGATTTGTTTAAGTTACTTTAACCTAAAACTAACTTGTTGGAATCTCAATAAACCTTCTTTAATTCTCAACACATACCAGATTAGTCATCGAATTCATATAATTACTTGAAATTACCCTTTTTGTAGGTAATGTTCTTATTTTAATGTTGAACTTAAAACTTTTCATTTTCAAAACTATTCTCTGACATTCTGTGACATGTGGTATGTTATTCTAAGCCTTGAAATTTATCTTTTTGGTTAGAAACTATATAAATTCATTAAAATGACCCAAAATGTGACATAAAATGACATAAGATAAACTAGACAAATGTGACCAAGGTGAAAACATATTATGTGACCTTCAAAGGTGAATTGAATTCATTTAAGACCATTTTAAAACCTAGGGGACCTTATGAAAAGTTTGAATATGCAGGTGGTTAACTTAATTTAACCTAGGGTAAAATTTATTCAATAAAGGGATGGAGCGTTATGTCCATCAAGTCACCCAAAGAGAAATGGGGAGATACATGAGGTCCCTCATGCCATCATAAATTGGATATGAAATAAAAAATCAAGATACAAGTGTCATGGTCATGATACATACATGAAATCATACATACAAACACATGAAGCACATAAAGTGGGCCAAGAGACCATAATACAAGGGGCATGGGCACATGTCACTGAGTCTAAGAAAATTCACACATACAAGTACAATTTGAATGTCCATATGTGCAAAGAGCAAGAAATATTGGATTAGATCCACATGGAAGGACATATTAAAATGTCTGCATACACAATCAATAAGCACACACAAGCACATAGGCACATGTACAAAGCATTCACATAATGAAATGAATTGTCTTAGAGCCATAGAACAATGCAATATTCTAATTCCATTAATTATATGTATAAGTAAAGAGACAGAATCAAATCTAAACTAGTAAAGAAAAAAATTAATGTGTACATAAGCATGTGATAAAAATTTGTATAAGATAAAAGATTTACATAAGTTGAGTTTATAGTAGTAGTCAGTGAAAATTTAGTGTAGTATAGGAGGATCAATATCAAGCTGTAACCAATATTAAATCTATGATATGGAGTATAGGAAGATGTAACCTAGAAAATTGAAAGTTATGTGACTAGTGCCCCTAATGGGTTAATATAGCAATGTTGAATTGGTGTATATGCATATGTGCCCCCGATGGGTAGATAATAACAAATCTAGATCTATGTGGAGGATTGAAGTCTTGTATTAATCTTCTAACACTCAAAGGGAACAAGTGAATCATGTACATATCATAAAATTGAATACACTAACATTGATAACATATGTAGTACTTTTAAAATAGAAGTAATGTAAACATAGAAATGCATACAATCTGAAATTTATATTTTTAGAGGAAATATTTGAATGTTTTCGTATTTTTAAACATATTATATTGTTTTTTGCATTTTTTGAGTATAAGATATATACAAGCAACATGAAAATAAAGCTATGTACAAGGAGAAAGATAAAGGAAACTATATATAAGTAAATTTTAATAATGAAACTATGAAAAGAGGAGAGAAACTACTAATCAATGAATCTCACGAGAGACTCACTATCAATGTTGCCTATGTAAAAAAGAGAATGGTAGCCTCCTATGAAGTGTGATAGACATGTTGTGGTTGAATTGAATCTAAGTATGATGAAATTATATTCATTTTAGGTATATCTTTTTGTGGAATATCATAGTTGAAATAAATATTATCATCTCTGGAAACTATGACCATTAAACTCTCATGTGTAAAGGTGATTTGGTTGTAATCTCTATATAATGTTGCCCCCATTTTTGTTATCCATGATCTTCCTAATTTAACACTATATTATGTTAATCTATGACGTACATGAAATCCCACTTAACATGTCTTTGGTCCAATTATGAAAGGAAGCTCAATGGATCCAATAAATAATTTAGATAAAGTTCTCTTATGTAAATTTCCTTGTCATAGCCAAGATATTGTAAGAGTCTCATGATACAAACATTGATTTTGATAGAATTATTTATTACACCATTGGTACATTATTTTACATATATGAGTGGATTAATAATAAAAGGCTCTATGAAATTTTATCTATTATTAATCACCTATTTTGGAACCTCATTTGAAATTATTATTTTTGTATGAATTGGTCGCTTTGGACTTTGTTTGGTTAGAAATGCTCTCTTAAGAATGTTCTCTTGCTTTCTTAGAATCAGAATTTGAAACTTATGTGGTTTCTTCCTTTGTAATATGATATTTGTGTCTTGATCTTGTGCCTTGATAAACTATCTATGAATGATTTGCCTTAGTATGTTCCATAAATTCCAAACCTTATTGACCAACATTATAAACTACTAGAATACGAGTAGTGATGCCTTGGGCATGTTTACATAACCCTTGACCTTGATAATCAAACTATTATAGATATTTTTGACCAAACCCATACTACTTTGAAAGTGTGGCCTCATTTTGGAGAGGTATATTTGTATCCTTCACTTGTTTTACTATTTATTACTTTGATTTTGCTTTGTGAACCTTTTGTTGTTCTGAGTTATGATTTGGTAACCAATTTTGTGATATTTTTATATTTGACCCTTTTTGAATGTGTTCCTTTATCATTATGGATTTTTTAACTGATTTATCTTGTATAAGATCCTCATTATCAATTATGTATTGTATATGCTTTTTCAATGCCAAACATGAATTTGTGTGATGATAACACAATCTATGGTATGAAAAATAGTATCTGAATATTCTTACTTTATGTATATGAGGTATTTTTATAAAATTATTCTTAATAATTTACCTTAGTACCTCACTTGAACTTTTATTTGACCCTTGTAAGGTTTTTGAACCATTTATAATAGATGAATTGTGTTGTACTTTATGATTTGGATATGAAACAATGTTAGGCATGACTTTGCTAGGTGTAGATGCATATACATGAATAAAACTAGCATATCCTAAAGACTTTGTAAATGTAATTCATTTTATAATATTATAATATTTGCATTTAATACCTAATTTTTATTTTGTAATTATGATATTAGCTTGCTCATATCAATAATTTGATCCTTTAGAGTTGCACACATATAAACCTTAGTTATTTCTAATTAAACATGTAGGCACACACCCTATAAAGAAGAGGTGAAGGCATGGATATGATGAGTATGGAAATTAATAATATTAGTATAGGCTAATTCATATCGTGGAGGATTGATAACTTGGACCTTGTTATAGGTGAAGTAGTTATCACCCTCATTGTGATGAGGAAAAGAAGGAGATTATTTCATGTGCATAAGATATGACATTAAAACTTGAAAGATGGTTTCTAGGGTATTAAAATTATTAAGTTAAATAAAATATATTTTAACTAGTATAGGACATCATTTATATATGTGTTTATATCTTCTTTGTATTAATTCCAAATGAAAGGAAACAAGCATGTAAAAGAAACTAGAAAAATTTGCATTAGAAAGTGATAAACATATTCTATCATTATTATCATGATTAGATAAAATGAAAATCAAAAGGTACAGGGATCTAAAATATGAGTATGATTTATATAAGGTTGGAAAAATAAACCCAAAAGGTAGTCTAGGGTTAGGTTTTTTTCACTATTTAAATTTATTTACGTTCACCAAATGATTTAAGTATTTTCATAATTAATGAAAAAACCTAAGTAAATAAAGAGTTGAGTACATAAATAAAGGAATAAAATGTTATAGTATTAATAACCTCTAATTTGTATAATAATTGATTTATCTAAATATTCTATAAAAATAAATGAATTAGAAAAGGTGTACTTAGCTAGGAAATATGATTGAGATGGACAAGTGGTAGGTTAGGAAATGATGTAGGAGTAATGCATAGTGTCACTAATAGAGAAATGTGTTAGATCCTTCTTTAGATAATAGTGCTATCCCCTTCTCCAATAACATGATGCACTAGTGTCTAAGGGTAGTGTGTTATAATTTTTGGTTTTTGTAGATCAATTCATGTTATAAATTTGGTCAAACTTTAAATTTTGTATGATCAATACCTTTTCCTATAACTCTATTTTGCTTTGAAAACTCTAGGTTTTTATGCTTGTAAGGGTTTCAATGAATACCATGAAAAAATGGGGTTATTCGATATGGTGTGATGGACATGTGATCCAAACCCTTGTGTGGGCATGTTTTCTATGGATCAAGATTGATTTAGTTATCTCGCTCATGTGATATATGTAAATATTTGTGAATACTAGAATGCATGAAAGTGAATGCATGATAGAATGCCTTAGAGGCCACTTAAGATCTGGATACCTATGATAGGGATGGATTATTGAATGTATGGGATAAATAAATATAATAATAGATGAAATGGAAGCTATACATCAATATGAAGTGGTACTTTTGTGTGGTTATCTATGATAATATCCACTTAGAGTGTAAGAGTGTGAAAGTAGTGTTTATATAGTGTTCGAATAAAAATGACTTGGGAGGGTAACTTAAGAATAGGTCTAGGCTGACCCTAATACTCTTAGGGAGATGAAAATTAATTTTTGGAGGTTAGGGCCTAAATCACTAAGGTATTACACCATTAAGGGTCTCACATGGTGTTCTATAGGCCTAGGTACTACTTGTGATTGCCATGTGACTAAAAATGGATCAAAAGGGCCCTTAAGATGGGTGAAGTGATATTATAAGGGTAAAGAGATCTCAATTAGACATCTAAGGAATAAATGGTTGATTTTAATTACTCCATTTTCCCCACCTTTATTTTATAAATGCAGCAAAGTGAAATGACTAGGATAAAGGAAAGAGAAACATACCTAGACTTACCTATGAGGTGAAGCCCATGAATGTGGGTCTAAGTATATGAACTATGATCCATTGTGTGTCCTATAAATGAAATATATATGAATTATTCCTTAATTTAAAAATAAAATATTAAATACAAAACTAAGTAAATATATTTGAGAGAGAGAGGAAAGGAATGAATACACCTCTCTGGGTATGTGAAATAATTCAAAAAATAGTGACATACTAGAGTGTAAGTATATGGTGATCAAATGGTAAATAGCTTGGAATGATTTTATGGCTTTACAAATAACCATTTGTTGGTGGATAAAGAACTAAATTTGGTCTTTAATCCATCATTTCCCAACCCTATTCAATGGTTCATAGTATATGTGTTGAGAGTAGCTAGTGAGAGGAGGGGGGGGTGAATAAATAGACAATAATGTACATTCAATTCCAAAACCCATTCATCATTAATTAATATTATCTAACAACATAAACATGAAAGCTTAAAAATCCAAAGCATGAATAAGATAAAACATCATATGAACACATAATTTATGTGGGAAACCCTCTAGGGGAATAAAACCCACTCTCAAGCCTAAAAACCAATTGACTATAGTCTTATATGGATAATACAAACATGAGACTAGAGACTAGCTCTAATTGATCAAGAAACCTCTAGTGGGAGAAAACCAACTCTCAAGCCTAAAAACCAATTAAATATAGTCCTCTAGGGATAATAAAAACATGAGACTTTAGACCAGATCTAATTGATCAAGGAGCATCCACCCCTCAATTTAGTCTAGCTCCAACTAGACTTTTAGCTAGCTCCAACTATCAAGGAGGCTACAACCCCCTAGGTGATTAAGAACCCACTCAAGCACATTTAATCTAATTTCCACCACTGATATAATGTATTATACACTTGATGATGACCTCATTTTTTTCTAACACCTACAAAACTTCTTCTCTTCACAAGGTAGGCACACCTACCTCATTCGCTCAACTAAGTCACCCTTTAGACTGTTAGGTATAATGACTTGTTATCTCATGAACGTGATAAATAAAACATGAATTATAATATTAAACATATTATTGTAATCAGTGACCCATATATACTCATTTATTTATCTCTTTTATTCACTTTATTCCACACACTCACACATCTTCAAATAGGCCAAATAGATGTAGTATATATACTACTCTTTCATCTAACCCATCTTGGTCAACCAATATATTTTAAACACTTATATAAAACTTATAAAATATCCTCATACATGTTACATGAATTTTAAAATCTCTCCATATGGCTTTCATAACCCAAATCAAGCTTAATCCTCCTTTAGATCTCAATTAGGCCTAATGTATTAGCCCTTATAGGTCATTTACCACATATGATCATATCCATGAATAATAGCCCTCACCAATGCTCAAAAAACATAAAAATATCCTAAAATATATTAATTATCACTCCCAAATTGGTCTAAAAAATATTTAAATCTAATTCATGCCTTGAACCAAGCCTTTTAGACTACTTGTTAATAGGCCTAAAAACCTAGAAAACACAATCAAAACTGAAACATATAAAATATTTTATCAAATAAAAACATGAAAAAACACATGGATAGGTCATAAATGACTTAAAAAACACATCCAAATCCATTTTTCCCCTTCACATAGCTCACATAGGTCTTAACCAACTCAAAAAAATTAATTACTCAAACTGGTCATGCATACCAGAAACTCAGTCAAAGATCTTTCACTGCTCCAAAAAAACTAGAGACAATATATGAAGAAAAAATACATGAAATAAAGATATTAAAATTGTATAATATCACCAATATTTAACTCACATTAAACTCTAATCATAATATCTCAATGTAGCCTCTCCAAATAGGCCACTTCAGACTGCCTGCAAGCTCCAAAAACCAGTCATGATGAACATGACATATAACACTTGTGCAGAAACTTCCTTGATATTAAAATGAATTAATTTGATCCTAAAATAACCATATAAAATTTAAAATCACAAAATTGATATGATTAAATGGCCACTTTGCTATTACAAACCATTCTCATTATCATGGATTCCAATATCTTGTCTTACACAGACTAGTCATTTGTGAGCTCCTTCTAGCTATTTTATAAGCACCATAAACACTTAAAAATAAGTGAAATAGGAGATATAGGTATTTAAATAAGACCCCAAATCATTTTTTCCATCCATAAACACCTTAAATTAATCCTTAAATAGGTTCTCACTCTAACTAGCTTTTGTTTACTGTTTGCTCCATTTCCACTCTAGTGACTAGTCAACTTTATTGACTTAGATAATTAAAAAGTGAATATTTATTTCCAAAATAAATATACTTAATTAAATAACAAGTATAAATCTTCAATATCCAATAACTCTTATGCATTGACTCAGTCAAGCCTGCTTGTAGCACTAAAATCTTTAGAAATAAGCATAATTCGTACCTTCTGCTCACTGCCCTAACACACCACTACCATCTGGAGATGACTAGAGGAATCCTATATATATTACAATATTAAATCTTGGTCAACTAATACATTTTGGGTCCTTTCTATCAATATATTTCCAATCACTCCATTATGAGGGTTTATAAAGGGTTTTTAACCAGTTTACATTATTAACAAATGTTCATAAAGATCTATCCCTAAATCTACTAAAAAATAAGTGGAAAGGCTTATTATGTCCATTTTTCACCTCTCCCAAAAGGCTCATGTCCTCATGAAAATTATACATGAACTAGTGATTGTTTAAACTTTCCTCTTGAGCTCAAAATGCACCATTCGATCCACCTCTGAAACACATAAAGAATTTTCTTGACTTTATATCTCCTTATCTGACCTTAGACATAATCAAAATTCATGAAAAAACTTGAATAATCATATTATATAAAAAAAACAAGCTTCATCAACCTGAAAACACTCTTTGAACCTTCACAAGGCCTCATAAGCCCACCTAAGCCAACTAAGCCAATGGCCAAACTATCTTTCAGACCACTAACGACCTCTTGTAAACCATCTATCTAACTTATCAGCATACTATACATGTACAACATGCATATGACAAGAATACTAAGCTCCTTATCATGAATTATCTCTCAAAGTACTCAAAACCCCATAGGTAATCACACATGGTCAGGCCACAAGGTATAAGATGACTTGCACTTCACCTGAAGACCACTAAAAAGGAATCCAATTACTCTTTCAATACATGTACATACCATGTACTCTCTCTTCATTCTCTATGTCATCCACTCATGCTTCCATAGAACCAACGGCTCCCACAAACTTTCACTAGCAACCAAGACTGAGCTAAGACTAAGATCATGCATATTAGATGAAGAGAACTCTCCTGCCACTGTCATCACCAATTCCACTTGACATAAATGACAACACATTACTTCCACCAATCTCCCAACACTATGAATAACTTTGATTGGGTTGATGACTCATCCAACCCTCTTATGTAGGTGGCTCAAGAACTCAATTAGGCTATGAATCCATCATTACCTTCCCTTGTGTAGTAGATGCATCTGAATCTAAAGTTATGTGATGAAATAAAACTATGTGATATGTGTTTGGGCCACATGGAACATCTAAAATGTAAAATGTCTCTATGCACTCAAGAATCCCAACCACTACAAATAAAATGAGGCATCAATCTGGTGTGATCATGGTGAAAAATTAGTGCATATGGTGTGTAGAGTATAAAACATGGATAATGACATGGTTTTTTCATTAAATTTGAGATAAATGGTGTAAAAATAAACATATGGGAACAATGTGTTGCACACATGCCCCTAATTCTGATATCTATGGATATAGAATCTAGATTGAGTCATAGTAATATGTGCCTGTGTATATATGAAACTAAAATGGGAGTGATCATGCCGTGCATGATGCCCCAAATCTAAGAAAACTTGTGTGATTATGTGTAAAAAGTGAGTGTTTAATGAACACATCTAATAATTTGTGATTGAAATTATGCACATATGAACTATAACTATTATACCTTTATGGCAATTTGATAATCTTATATGTTTGAGGCTAATGTAAAATAGTGCATTGGGTGGAATATAACACATTGATATTATGCAAATATATTGTGATATTATCCAAAAGTGTTATTTATAAGGGAAACAAAGATTGATCTATATATGACTATGTTTCATTGCATTTTCCTAAGTCTAAGCTCTGTAATTTTTTTGTGTGCTACAAATTATGTTTTGAGTATAATAGGATGCCCTGATCTCTTTGAAAAACTTCTATGAATGCCCCCTCTTTTGAGGGGATTTTTTGAAAATCTAAAATAACTATCCTCAAAATAAAAGCTAATCATCATGTATGTTAGACAAAACACATATGATATCTACGCGATAAACCGATATACTATGTATACATGACATCAAAATGTAAAATAATCTAAACATAAATTGCCAAAGTATGATGTATGTTATATCTAGCATTCATAATGTTGTCAAGATAGATATAAAAATATAAGGATGCATATGAACATAAAATATCAATATAATCTAAGTAGACTACCTAGGAGTATGGGTCACAATTTCCATCAAGGCACCCAAGGAGGAAGGGGAGATGTATGAGATACCTCATAGCATCACAAACTAGATGTGAAAGTAGCAAGTAAGAGACAGGTGTCATGGCCATGACGCATAATTGAAAGCATACATACAAACACATTAGGCATGCAAAGAGGGCCAAGGGGCCAAAATACAAGGGACATGGTCACATGTCACTAAGTCTAAGAAAATTCACACATAAAAGGGCATGTTTAAATGTCCACATATGCAAATAAAAATAAAGGTAGGCTTAGTGCCACATAGAAGGAAATATTCAAATGTCTATATACATAATCAAGAAGCACACACAAGGACATGGGCACATATCCAAATCATACAGACAATGAAATAAATTAGCTTAGAGATAGAATAATTCCATATTCAAATGCCCTCAAGTAGATGTAGAAGCAAAGAGAAACAATCAAATATAAATTAGTAAAGTAAGAAATTAAATCGTGTATAAGCATGTGGTAAAAATCCATATACGAGAAAATATGTACATAAGCTAAGTATATAATAGTAGTAGTTGGTAAATATTTAGTGTAGTATATGATGATCAATATCAAGATGTAATCAATGCTAAATCTATGATATGGATTATAAAAATATGTAACCTAGAAAATAGAAACCATTGTGACTAGTGCCCCCAATGGGCTAATATAATAATGTTGAAATTGTGTATATGTTTATGTGCCCCCAATGGGTAGATAGTAGTAAATATATATCTATGTAGAGAACTAGAGTTTTTTATTAATCTTCAAAGAATCAAAGGGAAAAAATGAGGCATGTATGTATGATAAAATTGACTACACTAACATAGATAACATATGTAGTACTTGGAAAATAAAATGAATATAAACATGGAAATGCATGCAATCTAAAATTTGTATTTTCTTAGAAAATATTTAAATGTTTTTTTATTTTTGAATATATTATATTATTTTTACATTTTTCAAGTATAATCTATGTACAAACAACATTAAAATGAAGCTATGTACAAGGATCAAGATAAAGGAATCTATGTATAAGAGGAAGATACTCCTAACTGATGAGTCTCATGGAGACTTACTGTCAATGTGGCCTATGCTAAAAAGAGGAATGGTGACCTCTCATGAAGTATGATGGACATGTTGTGGTTGAATTGAATTTGATTATGCTAACTAAAAATATATTCATTGTAGGTATATATTTTTGTGGAAGATCTTGCTTAAAACAAATCTTGTCATCTATATAAATTGTGATCATTTCAATCTCATGTGGAAAGGTGACTTGGTTGGAATCTCTATCCAATGTTGCCCCTATTGTTTTTATCCATGATCTTCCTAATTCAAAATGATATTATGTCAAACTATGACATACATTAAATACCACTGAACATGTCTTTGGTCCAACTATGCCCAAAAACTCAATGGATCTAATAAATTATTTAGATAAATGGATCTTACCCAAATGTTCCTTTTTATAGACAAGAGATTATAAGAGTGTCATGTTACAAACATTGATTTTGATAAAAATTCTGATTACAAGATTGGTACATTACTTTCCATTTATGAGTGGAGTAACAATCAAAGACTATGAAATTTGAATTGTTCTGAGTCACATGCTTTGGAACCTCATTTGAAAATGTTGTTTTTGTATGAATTGGTTAGTTTGTACTGTGTTGGGTTAGAAACCCTATTTTAAGAATGCTCTCTTGCTTACCTAGAATTGGAATTTGTAGCTTATGTGGATGATTTTTTTTTATAATATGACATTTTTATCTTGATCTTGTCCCTTTATAAACTATGTATGTGAATGATTTTGCTTAGTATGTTCCATAAATCCAAAACATAATTGGCCAACATTATCAACTGCTAGAATGGGAGTAGTGATGCCTTGGGCATGTTTACCCAACCCTTAATCTTAATAATAAAACTATTGTAGATACTTTTGGAACAAACCCATACTTTTTTTAAAGTGGAACCTCATTTTAGAAAGGTATATTTGTATCTTTCACTTGATTTAAATGTGCTTGTTGGATTATTTCTTGCTCTAATTTTGCTTTGTGAACATTTTTTTTTGAAGTTATGATTTGGTAACCACATTTGTACTATTTTTAAATATGACCTTTTTTGAATGTGTTCATGTATCACTTTGGATTGATTAATTTATTTACCTTGTATAGGGTCCTCATTATCAATTATCTTTTGTATATGCTTTTTTAATAGCAAACATGAATCTATGTGATGACTATGCATTTTATGGTATGCACAATAGTATCTAGATCTCCTTATTGTATGTAGAGGATATAGTTTGATCAAGTTATTCTTAATAATTTCCCTTAGTACCTCACTTGAAATATTATTATACCCTTGTAATATTTTTAACCGCTTATAATAGATGCACTAGTTGTACTTTATGATTTGGATATGATATAGTGTTAGGCACAACTTTGCTATGTGTAGATTCATATACATACGAACACTAGAATATTCTGTAGACTTTGTACATGTAATATGATTTTTCAATACTATAATATTTGAACTTAAAAACTTATTTTGATTCTATAATTCTCACATTAGTTGGCTCATACTAATAATTTGATCTCTTATAGTTACACATATACAAACCCTAATTACTTTTGATTGAACATTTAGGCACACACCCTATAGAGAAGAGGTGGAGGCATGGATAGGCTAATTGTGGGAATTATTAGTTGTAGTATAGGCTGATTCATCTCATGGAGGAGTAATATAATGAACCTGGTTAGAGGTAAATTAGTTATCACCCTCATTGAGATGAAGAGAAGCATATTCTTTCCTGTGATAAGATATGGCATTAAAACTTGAAAGGTGGTTATTATGGTATTAAATTTATGGATTAAGTTAAATAAAATATATTTTAAATGATATAGGATGACATGTACATATGTGTTTATGATTCCAAATGAAAGGAAACAAGCATATAAATGAAACTAGAAGACTTTGCATTAGAAAGTTATAAACATCTTCTATCATTATTATCATGATTATACAAATTTAAAATAAGAAGATACATGGATATGAAATTTGAGTATGAGTTATAGAAGGATGGAAACATAAATGCTAAAAGTAGTCTAGGGTTAGGGTTTTCACATTATTTGAAGTAAGTTAGGTTCACCAAATGATTTATTTATTTTCAAAATTAATGTAAAACCATAAGTAGATAGATACTTTAGTATATAGATTAGGGAATAAAATAATATAGTATCAAAAACCACTAATTTATACAATAATTGATTTATTTAAATATTTTATAAATAGAAATAACTTAAAAAATTTGTAATTATCTACAAAATATGATCAAGACAGACAAGTGGTGGGTTGGTAAATGATGCAAGAATAGTGAAAAGTGTTGTCAACAAAGAACAAGTATCAGAACCTTCTTCGAATAATATCATGGCCCCCTTTTATAATAGCATGGTGAGCTAGTGTCCAAGGGAAGTGTGATATAATCCCACTTAGAGTCTTCACAAATTATTTCTAGGTTTTGTAGATCAGGTCCTATTTTAGTTATGGTCCAAATTTCTTGTAGCTCTATTTTCCTCCAAAAAATCTAAGTTTTTATTCTTGTAAGATTTGAATGAATATCATGAGAAAAAGGGGCTAGTGGGTTTGATGTATTGAACATGTGATCTGCACCCCTATGTGGTCATGTTTCCTACATACCAATACTTATAGGAGGGATCAATATTGAATGTCTAATAATGCTAGAATGCCTAAATGTGAATGCATGAAAGGATGCCTTAGAGGCCACTTGAGATCTAGATACTTGTGTTAGGGCTAAATTATTGAATGTATGGGTTAAATCAATACAATATTGGAAGAGTGTTAAACTAGTGTTTGTATAGTATTATAATAAAAATGAATTGGTAGGGTGACTTAATAATAGGTCTAGGCCAACCATAATCCTCTTAGGGAGATGAAAAATTACTTTTTGGAGGGTGCATGGACCTAGATCACTAACAGATTGTGCCATTATGGGTCTCATGTGGTGTTTTGTAGTCCTAGGTGTTATTTGTGATTTCCATGTGACTAAAAATGGATCAAAAGGGCCCCTAAGATGGGTCAAGTGCTATACTAAGGGTAAAGTGACATCAAGTAGACATCCAAGGTATAAATGGCTAATTTTAATGACTGAAATAGTGATTAAATATGTAAAAATATATGTTGGAGAATTTAGGAATATTTAATTCAATCTTAAGGATACTTTCCTTTTTGAGTTTTAAATATTTGTGAAGACATGACAAAATTGGTAAATGGGGACATGAATATTGGGAATTCTTATCTTATTGGGTGTTCTTATCCATTAAAAAAAATTACATAGTTTTTGATCTAATTATATATATATATATATATTCATAAAGGTTTTTTTATTAATAAGATCATCTCTATAGGTGACAGTAGATGGCCTTACAATGGAAGCAAGTCTATTCTTGTGCTTAAGATTGGTTAAATTAGTGTAATAAGTGTCAATTGAGTGTACATGTAAATGAATGGTAAAAAGGATTAAACAGGCATTGGTAATTATTTATGACAAAATTTAGGTTACTACAAAGAGATAAAACAATTTTAAATGTAAGTTTTCTTTTTGGGGTTTCTTCTAGTTTTGTATGAAAGTTATCTTTTGTGTTTGTGTGTGATATTTATATGTTCAAAATACAAAATTTGAAAATTTATTTTTGGATACAAATAAATTTAAATTTCACCCATCTACCTTTTATCGAATGTGTAAACTATTTTTATTTGATATTTACTATGTTTGGATGCAACTATAATGTTTAAACCAAATTTTCAATCCACAGAGAGAAGGTAGAGTTGAATTGTTTTAAGAATTTTTTTTGAATAAATATTTTGGATGAAATATAATCTAATAAAATAATAAATTTAATCTAGTAAGAAAAATGATGACATACAGGAAATCTTATGAGCTTGAATGGCTGCGCATAGAGGAGGAGGAAAAAATGGTCCAGGTGAAGGTTCAGGGGAGCCACGGATGGAGCAGGAGGACGATGCCCATGGGAGAGATGCATTGTACTTTAGGGATCAACCTAGAGGGGTGAAGGTGAATGGCTATTTCCCATGCAGCCAAGAGAGACCGATTCTGGTGCTTACTCAAGATACTATCAAAGAGGAGGTTGAGTATCTGGCAGCTCATGCCCTGATTTGTAAATTTATGGGCATTAGAATACCTCAGTATGCCCTGGATGCCTGGATGAGATGCACCTGGCAGGTAGAGGGAGACATAGAAATCATGTTGGTTGCCAATAATTATTTTGTGGTTAATTTCTCCTCCATTGCTGATAGGAACCACATTTTTGAAGGAGGGCCCTATTTCTATGATAAAAATGGATTATTTATCAAACCTTGGCATGCTGGGTTCAATTCAATAGAGGAATTACCAGCTCAAGTCCCAGTATGGGTCTGTCTCCCACGTTTGCCTCTAGAATTTTGGAGAGAAGATATTCTATGGAAAATTGTTGCTTTACTGGGAATCCCAATTGCCATAGAAAATCAATCATTGGACAAAAAAATTATTTCCTACACCAGAATCTATGTTGAAATCAACCTGAATAATCCCTTGCCTGAATCTATTGAAATCTATTTGGGGGCTACCTCCTAGGTCCAGCAAATAGATTATGAAGCTATTCCCTTCTGATGTAGGATCTGCCATGTATATGGCCATTTGCACCGTCAATGCCCTCAGGCTAGAAGATTTAAAGAGACGACATCCAATGTCGGAAAGGAATTAGAACAACTGACCCATGGGGGAAGTTTGAAGTCCCAGCAAGGACGCTCTAGGAATGCTAAAGCCAACCCAAACCCAGCTAGTGAGATCTTGGGTTCAAAGGTGGATATTGGCATGGACAAGGAGGGCTTCACCCTAGTTCGACGTTGAGGGAGAGGCCCTGGCCTGAAGTGAGGAAATCAGGATAGAGCTCTTGAAATGGGTTTTAACAGGTTTGAAGTGCTGGATTGTATGGCCATCGAGGATGGCATTCCATCGAAGGAGGAGGGAGGCCCCTCAGAGTGGGAAGAGCATCATTCTTTACCAAGTGAAACCCAAGACATGATGACCCAGCCATGTCAGGAGATTGTGTTTGTTATGGCAGTAAGGAATGTGGCAGATGTGGGAGTGCAGCAGAACAAGGATGGTAGCTGGGCTGAGGTGATCAAATATTTGAATGTTATCAGGAAATAAAAGGGTGAGTTAGATGCGTTGGGCATATTGCAAAGGCCATTTAAAAAAGCCTCACACTCCATACCTTCTAGACCAAGGCATAGGAAGGACCAGGAAAAACTCAAATTCATAGGAGATTTGCTAGTGGAATCAGGAGTGGTTAGAACTCTGGATGAGCATTTCACCCAATCCACTCAATGATAGTGTTGTCTTGGAATGTGAGGGGGTTGCATAGTACCCCTAGACAAAAAGCTATGTAGAAGTTGATTTCTAAGCACTCTCTGGATATCCTTTGTATCCACGAGACTAAGTTTTCTGTGGATGCCATGCTGAGTTGTATGCCAAAAATTTGGAAAGGTGGGCAAGGTTAGTATGTTGGAGCCACAGGGAGTGCTGGGGGTGTTGCAATTTGCTGGGATCTGGGGAAGATCATGCCTCTCCAGTGGATGGCTAATAACTCGGCACTTTCTATGATCATAGCCTCCCCTAATACTGAAGAGCTATTGTTGGTCACCAATGTTTATGCACCTATGGACATTTGGGGATAGCTTAAACTTTGGGAACATTTGAGTCATGTCTGGAGCTGCTTTCCTTACTTGCCTTGGATCGTGAGTGGGGATTTTAATGCGGTTCTTAGTCTTGAAGAAAAAAGGGGTGGGATAGCTCGGTTAGACTCTTCGGCTGATTGCCTTAGACAGAATATGGAGAGGCCATGCCTAGCAGATGTTAAACCCATTAATGGGCTATTCACTTGGAGCAACAGGAGATCAGGTAATGAAGCTATTTCAGAGCGCTTAGATAGATTTTTAGTTTCTTGTTTTTTGCTATCTAGTGCTTTCTCTATTAGCTCAGAAATCTTGGACTGGAGAGGGTCTGACCATTGGCCCATCAAGCTCACAACTAATTACATTGATTCACCCAAGAAACCTCCCTTCAAGTTATAGCTAATGTGGCTTCGGGATCCATTGCTGCATACCTTGATGGCCCATTGGTGGAAGCAGGGGGGTCCAGCTTATGGGACAGCCATGTTTTCCTTTGCCAAAAAGTTGCAGTTCATCAAAAGAAATATTTAGGTGTGGAACAGGAACAATTTTGGTAATCTCTATGTTATGAAGAAGAAATCTCAAGATAAGCTAGACAGTATTACTAGATAGATTCGTGACTTTGGGATGTCTAAAGATCTCTGTAAGGCAGAATTTGGGGCTCCGAGTGAACTTAATGAGTGGGAGCTTCGGGAAGAAATCTTTTGGAAGCAGAAAGCTCGCATTGACTGGCTCCAGGAAGGAGATAGGAACACGGCCTTATTTCATAAGTCTATCTAGGCAAGGTGCAATAGGAACCATGTTACTTCTCTTGTGGGCTTGGATGGGACGCGTATCTCATCTGCTCCCACAATTTCTTAGGAGGCTGTTCATTTTTACTCGGAGCTTCTTTCTATCAAAATGCATACTACTGAGCTGGAGGAGAATTTGGTCTTATCTTGCATACCACCCATCATAACGTAGGAAATGAATGATGAGCTCTTGAATCTGATTGATAAATTGAAACTAGAGAAAATTGTGCTCTCTATGCGTAGAGGTAAAGCTCCTGGTCTGGATGGATTCCCAGCTGAGTTCTTTCAAGAATTCTGGGATATTATTAGCCAAGATTTAGTAGAAGTTGTGCAAGAATCCTACCACAATAAAGAGATGCTCAAAGCACTGAATGCTACCTTTCTGGTGTTGATCCCAAAGAAGGAATAGGTTAATCAGATGGATCACTTCAAGCCTATAACACTGTGTAATATGGTTTATAAAATAATCACCAAGCTCATTGTAGAGAGGCTCAAGATTTGGCTCCCTAGTATCATTTCTAATGAGCAAGGTGGTTTTGTGGCTGGGAAGTAGATTCTAGATGGAGTGGTGATTGCTTTGGAATCAATCCACTCTATGAGTACTTCTCGAGAGAGAGGTATGTTAATTAAGTTGGATATGGCTAAGGCATATGACAGAGTTGATTGGAACTTCATGCGGAAAGTGTTTTTGGCCTTTGGTTTTAGCCAGGATTGGGTACGGTGGGTGCTAAGTTGTGTGACTATGCCTTCTTACTTAGTCCTCATTAATGGTGTGCCATCTAGACTGTTTTGGGCCTCTAGAGGGCTTCGACAGGGGGATCTGATATCTCCTTATTTGTTTATTATCTTGGCTGAGGGGTTAGGCTGGCTTGTAAAATATTAGGCCTCTTAGCACCTGATACAGGGATGGTAGTGGGGGCATGGGATTGTTAATTTGACCCACCTTCAGTTTGTGGATGATACCATTTTGACAGGGGTTGCTAGGATTAAGGAGGCTCAAGCTTTTAGGAGTACCTTAGACACCTATCTAGCAGCTTTAGGGCAGAAATTGAATGATCAAAAATATTCCATTTTTTTCTTTAATACTCTTGCTTCTATTCAGCGTAGGATAGCTGCAATCCTTAGATTTCAGACACAGCCCCCCCAGTGACTTATTTGGGAGTTCCCATTGTGGTTGGTAGGTAGCCTAGGCTTTTTTGGCAAAAGATTCTAGATAATTATGTTAGAGAGTTAATCATTGGACCCATAAGTGGCTCTCGATGGTGGGTCAGGTGGTTCTCCTCCAATCGGTCATTCAAGCACTACCCACATACCGGAGTATGGTCCAGGCTGCCCTGATGTATTTCCTCCAAGAATTTGATGCTCTCTCATGGTAATTTCTTTGGAGTGGTAATCTCCAAAATTTGATATGGAGCTTAGTCAAGTGGAACACTACGTGTAGGCCCAAGAAGGAGAGCGGCTTGGGGCTTAGATCTACTATTTTGGCTAGTCAAGCTTTGGCGGCAAAGCTATACTGGCGGTGGTGTACCAATCAATCCCAGCTTTGGGCCCGTATTTTGTTGGTGAAATATTTCCCAGGAGCTCTGCCTTCAGAGATTCCCAGGTTTCCCATTGAGGGGAGAGGCTTTATGGTGTGGAGCACCCTCAAACATGGAGTGTCCTTGGTGTAACCCTGTCTTTTTTGGATTTGTAATAGCAGAGCTGAGATGTTGCTTTGTCCCTCCTGATTTCTCACCCCTAGTTATAGGCCCTGTATGAGGTTTTTCAAAGTGATGGGTGGGATACTATGGAACATTACAAAGAAGCTTACAATTTGGGGAATACCATGGCTTTTAGATGGAAGCAGGAGTCTGGCTAGCCGTTGGGAGGAACCGTGGAAAGTCGGATGGAACTTGAGTAGCTCCTTGCTTCTAGAGCGTGTTGCTCTCTGCGGGAGTAGGATACTCTGGCTTGGGGAGGAGGTGCCAGTGGGCTCTACTCAGTGTCTTCAGGATATAAGGAGCTGACCAAAAAATGTTTTGGGATTGTGGATTTCCATTGGAGCAAGAAAATTTGGAATTCAGTTTCATTGCCTAAATGCAATTTCTTCGTGTGGACTCTTTTCTACAAGTGGTGTCTTACATGGGACACCATTTTGAAAAGAGGTTTTCATGGTCCTTCTATCTATGTGCTTTGTCGGGGCAGTGAGGAGAATGCTGAGCATCTCTTTTTTCAGTGCTCCTTTGCCAAAAAGTTATGGCATCTATGGTGGGATGCCTGGGGGCACCCATGCTGGCATGTTGTTTCTTTGGAAGATTTCTGGTAGCACCTGGACGGTTCACCTGGTAAGGTAACTATATTGCAAAATGCTTGGTTAGTAGGGCTTGCCTTTATCCTTTGGAACCTCTGGATTGAGAGGAATAGACAAATTTTTAAAGGCTGTAGTATGAGTTTTAGGGAGGTTTGGACAAAGATCTTGGTGGCGCTGCAGGAGATAATTCATTCAAAATTAGGTAGTTGGGAGGACTTGGGACCAGTCGATGTTGCTATTTGGGCACGACTCTCTACTGGGATGCCTTTGACTACCTATCCCTGTCGCCAAACATGTATTTCCACTCTCCGTAGGCAGAGCAAGGGGCTAATTAGCAGGCTGGGCAAGTGGATGCCACCAGAGGAGGGAGTGACCAAAGTTAATGTGGATGGTTTGGCTAGAGATGACCCCAGGTAGGCTAGGACTAGGGGTATTGGTAGAGACAGTGCTGGAGCTATTCATTTTTTGTTCTCAGAGTATAAGGTCCATCACACCAATAATTTGATGGAGGCGCAGGCTATCCTAGAAGCTTTGCAAATTTGCTACCAGCAGGGTTGGCTTAATATTATTTGTGAGTCAGACTTATAAGTTGTTGTTAACTTGCTGAGTAATCGTAATTTAGAGAGGGTGGATTGGCAGTTGGCCATGGTTGTTAAGAAAATTCAGCAGATTAGCCAATTTTTTGAGAGGATCTCGTTTAAGCACATTCCTCATGAATGGAATAGTGTGGCAGACCGTTTGGCTAAATGGGCCACAGAATATGGACTGGATTGGTCTATTCATGATCAGAGTATGATTCCAGCCGGGTTAACCTCTACCCTGGCACATCTTCTTGAGCAAGATATTACTATGTAATCTGCCCATTTCTGGGCTCACTTGAATAAAATTTTTACCCCTTTTAGTTGCAAATCTAATAAGAAAAATAATTAAAATAAATAAATAATAAAATAAATTCACTAACCTTACCAAAGCATAGATCAAATGGAGAAGAAATATTTGGTGGAATTATTTGATCCTGAAGGAGATACCTCTATGTATATTGATCAGTGATTGAGCCAAGAAATCTCCAACAAGAGGAAAAAAGAGAGGACAAAATAAAAATAAAAAATAAAGGAATAATACAGTTCAACAGTGGTCAGTTGCTTATGAATGATAAAATTTTGGATACAATTTCATGGGCATCTTTGAAAACCTATCCACTACAACAAACACATCATGCTAAAATTTAGTTGTAAGAAACCCAATAATGAAATCCATACCGATAGATTACCATGGTCTGTATAGAATTGGTAATGGTGTTTAGAGTCATATCTTCATATTTTTAGTATGGTGATGTAAAATGAAATGCATGATTTGATGTCATGTTTCATGTCCTTGTACATGTGTAGCAAATATAAATGAAACTAAAATGTAGATAAAGTCTTTATCATGTTTAAGTGTCCCAAGGTCTTGGTGTAGTGTGCCTCCTAAATGATTTGTTGGAAAGGTGTACCACTATAAATGTAGATATGCCCTAGTTTTTAGAAAATTTGGTTGGACAAGTAAAATTTTAGAACTCATTTACCTTGAACAAGGCTGTTGTAAGTGTCTACAAAGTCTTGATCAATTGAGTAGAGGGATACCTAGTCTATGATGTTATTATTGTGCATGTCTAATATTTTTATGAAAATTTGTACCAACATTCAGATAAAGTAATATGTTTCCTTAACTTTCTTTTTATTGATCATAAGATATAATTATTTTAGGTAAGTTTTCCATTTCATGAAACTTAAAATCTCTATTTTGATCTACATTTATAGGAACTAAATTGGCTTATGGTTGGAATGAATAATTATGTCCTTACCCATAATGTATTGGTTATATTGATTGATTCCTTGAACAATAGAATACAATTATTTATCATAGGTGGAGTACATTTTGACTCTATCATTGAATGTCTCTAAGTGATAGGTGATCAGATGTCCATGCTACATGAGCAACGTATTGAGTGCATAATCAGATACATCAGTGTGAATTTTGAAGGAATGTGCAATGTCAGACATTATGATAAAAAGAGTTTCATAGAGATGTTTCTTTAGTGCCTCAAAAATGTGTTGTTGTGTATGAGTCTAATCAAACTTGGATTTTTCACATGTTATTTCATTAAGAGGCTAAGAGAGGTACACAAAGCCAAGGATGAACATGAGGTATAAGGTAGTAAATCCAAGAAATCTTCTTAATTATATGAAATTTCATGAAGTAGGATAATCATGGATCACTTTAATCTTCTATATATCTACATGGATTCCTATGTGGTAAATTATGTAGCCCAAGTATTGAATTTATATAACATGAAATGTATAATTTTTTAAGTTAGCCTATAATTTATATTGAGTAAGGTGCCTAAGATGCATGTGACATGTTCCATGTAATTCTCCAAAGTCTTGATGAAGAAAATAATTTAATATAAGTAGATGATGATGAAGGAGTTGAGAAATATCCAATGCAGACCATCCATCAAGTGCATGAATGTGGCTAGTATATTGGTTTAGCCAAAATTTATGACCAACCATTCATATAATCCTTCCCATGTGTTAAAGGTAATATTATAGAAATTTTCAAGATGGTATGTTACTTGATGGTAAATTTATTTAAGTTTACCTTGGTGAATTATTTTGAACCTTTGAACTCTTCCAAGAGGTCATCATTGTGTGGTAGGGGATATCGATTGTTCATCGTAATTTTTTTAGGTGCATGACAGTTTATGAAAATATGCCAAGATCCATCATTCTTAGGTGAGAGGATTATCAAATTCATGAAATGAGAATATATAGGCTTTATATTTACTTGATAAATGATCTTTTCTATTTGTCACTAGACTTCATCATTATCTAAAATTGATCTTTGATAAAGTGAGTTATTTAGAGTAAGGGATCTAGAAACTAAATTGATGTGGTGATTTAATATGTAATGAATTATAAGTACTTAAATATTTATAAATACTTAACTATGTTGATTAATTAAATTTTAAAATTATTTCTATTGTGATGTTGATTACACAATACACATTACCAAAGCTTACTTTGTCTTCTACATGGGTTATCAGGATAAACCACAAGTAAAATGAACTTATATGTTTGTGAGATATTTTTTCAACATTTTTTCATAGATAAAAAGGTGACCTTAGTAATGGGAACTAATTAAAATAGGTGATATTAGTGATCTTACACATGAATAATCTAATTTTGTAGCTTGGCCTAATACGTAGTTTCACAATCATCACAACATAGCTTTCTTAGCAAGGTGTCATAAACCTCAAAATGTGTGATATCATAAGTGATGTTATACTCCTTAGGCTTGAATTTTTAATATAAAGTGTATTATAATTAGACCTATACATCCTTACACTAATAAATCCACCATAATGAATATGTCTTAGGATGCATAATAGTGGAAGGGTCAAGGCATTGTGTTTTCAATTACACAATGATTTTCTTTTGGTTGTCACTGTTGATGATGACTTGTAGAGGCTAACCCTTCACCCATAACATGGTGTAGAAGACACATTAAAAATACTTATATATGTTGATAGTAGTGGTGTTTGTGATTATATAATTGTAGACACTAAAAAAATACCCCATTTTTGATGTTGAAACACCCTTGAACCCTTACCCCACATTGGAGCTAGTTAACCACCTAGTTAAGCTAGCCCACTTTTCAGCTTGCTAACTTAACCTATTTAACCCACTTCCTTTTAACCAATTTTCACCCATTTTCCTCTTGAACCTCAACCATATATTGTTAAGGTAACCATCGATGGTTAGGTTCCCCAGCCTATATCAAAGCAATTTCTAATTGGGTATGAAATCAACTTTGCACCAGACTTAGAAACCTTTTATTTGGTGACACAAATTAGATTTGTGGTGCCTAAATTAGCATATTAATCCACCTATATAATTATAAACTTCAAATTTAACATGTATCAACTTATTCCACTTATAATTTTCAACTTATTCTTATAAAAGGGGAGCTATAGGAAGGAGAACAAAAGAGAAATCCTGTAAGCACATGCTACCAAAGTCTTTGCAGGTATCCACCCTTACCAGAACACTTCCTAAATCATTCTTAGAGGCTAAAGTATTGTTATTCTAATGAATTTCCTCTAGGTCTTCTCTTCCCCTTTCTGCATTTCTCTTGATAATAGGTATTATTATCTTTGTTTTCAATTTTCATTATTTCTTTTCTAAGGTTTAAATACCTTAATCAAAATCTTCTAATAGCATTTTGTTTTATACCCTCTAGACCTCTATCAAACCTTTATTAACATAAAACCATTACTCAAACATTTGTTTGACCATTTACCTAACCTACAACCCTTGTTTTCTACATTCTCAAAATTTGATAGGCAACCACCGATGGTTAGCCTTAACCGTTGAAAATTACCTTAATCACCGATGGTTACCTTAACCACTTCTAGTTACCTATTTATAACCAAACCACCAACCAAACCATAATCAAAATTCTATCTTCTGTGTCCCTGTCACCTGACAGACTAGAAACATAATCATGCCCCCTAACTACCTTAGCATAAGCATTGACCAAATTTTTTCTATAGTTAGTTATTTTCTTTGAACAAGCATTTTACCTTTCTTGTATGAAATAGAATTTACCTTTATGTTATTATATGTAAGTTATATTTCTTTTATTTGTATCAAACATTTTATCAAAAAATGGGATTGATATCCATCCTATTAAGTTGTTTCTTTTTCAGATCTAACATATGATAGGTAATTCCCCCATCTTATTTTCTAATCAACAAATTTATTTTAGTGTTTTCTTACTATAGGTCTTATTCCCTAGCCAAAGAGGAGCTCTCACTTTGTTTAGATATCAATGCACATACATTTTTATCTAGGTACCTATACACACCCCTTTCTTACAGTTTTACTTCTACTTTCATAAACTAAGAAATGAGGAGAAAATTTGAGTAAAACATTATGTCATTCCTGATGGGACCCACCACCTTTATTTTCTTAGTTAGCATTGTCTACTTTCTATTTCTATTGTTTTCTCATCCAAATAAATCTAAAAATTTCCATTTGGAATTAAAACAAGCCCTACATCTATTGTTTTATTGTTACTTTGGTTCACCTAGTAACTTAAAAAGGTAAGTAATCTATCATAACTTCAATTTTATATCACACACAAAACCTAAACCACATAATCAATCAAAACACCATAACATAATTGAGAGAAGGCCCAATTGGGATTTCACCACTTAGTAGATAACCTTACCATACCTGGTAATCCTGCTTGGATTTCATCACAAAAAGGAGAGCCCAATCCATTTTCTGGTGGAGTATAAGCCCTGGATAGATAATATATATTAGCTAAGTGACTAGCCTAGCTTCAGGATCATGAAGTGTAGGGAGTAAGCCCCTAGTACCAAGCCATATACCCAGTCTAGTATAGATTCTCTTAAGTTCCTAAAAATTACCCAAAACCATCTTTAGCTTTCCTATCTAGTACCTAATTTTCAATCCAAACTATCCTCACACATTTTTAACTAAGGCATAAGCCAACATGAGATAAAATTTATTCTAGGAGCTAATGCACTTAGTGTATGCATTGATTTCTAGACTTTTTTCTTATTTTATCTTTGTTTGAGTTATGAGGAATTGACCTTTTACCATCAAACTTCCATCATTTTGACCTCATTTACCCTCATATCCATTACTTTTTTTGAATGGAGAGCCCTTCTATAACCTTTTCTAGAGATCCTAGCGTTGCTAGAATCTCAGACCAAAACCCTCTTGCATTTGAACATTAATTAGCATCTCGAGCTAGCTATGCTCCTTAACTTACCTAGCATCAACCCAATTCTACCCATCATCCATCAAACTTTAACCATAATGAACCCCTAAACTATCAACTACCACCTGAACTGGTTACAATGTTAATGGACTAGATAAGCAAAGTAGAGTTATCTATTTTTCAAATTTTAACTTCAATCAACCAACAACCTATAAATGACCTTTTAACCATTACCTTACTCAACCAGTAACCTATCAACATCTACCACATATATCACCCAAAGTTTGTCAAAACATGGGCCATCTCCCCCTTCTATTATGTCAATAACCACAACCCACTTTATCAACCCAACCAACTTTAACAACCTTAACCAAACAAATAAATCAACAAACCTATCGACCTATCAATCTATCAAACAACCAATATCAACCTACCTTATCAACTTTACCCAACTAAACAATCTTATCAACCTCACCCAACCCATCAAATCCACATATTCAACCAACCTTACCAAATCAAACCATTAATTACAAATCAAATTTTTGAAACCAACCATTTTTATCAAATCAACCCAACAACTATCATTCCAACCCTTATCAATCAATCCTACCCAACTATCAACCAAACTTACCTGATTAATCTAACCTATTCAACTTACCCTCCTTATCTATCCACCTTATCAACCTTATCAAAACAAAATAACAACTACCCACCAAACCTACCTAACCTATCAAACCTATCAAATGCATCAAACTAACAAACCTCATCAATTATACCATAGAGCTCACCAACTAAATAACCATTAGTGCATCCTCTTCCTAGGTAGTACACCCTTTTGGGGGAATCATATGCCTCAATCCTTGACAATTTCTTAGAGGCTTCCATCATTAATCTTCCTCAAATCAATCCTATTAATAAATCTATTTCAAAGTCCATTTTATTTATAGAGAATGAATTTTGTGCATATCATCACACAAATGAACATGAGATAGATAGATGTGGCTCTTTTAAGATTCTCATCCAAAACCTTATTGATCACAAGGAGGTTTCAAAGGAAATTATGTATGTTCCTTCCAACCTAGATTTAAATATTATCAAACAATAAATCATCTAACCTCTTCCTTCACTAATTTTTGAGGAAAGCATGGTCCAACCCTCAACCAAACTACTTTTCAACCAAGTGGACTCTTTTCAACTTTCCTTTGAAAAGACATTCAAGAAACTAACAAACCAACCAAGCTATTCCACTCACCTTTGTGGAGTCAACTTATCAACTTATTCCAATCACCTTTTTACAACCAACCAACCAAATTATTCTACTTACCTTTGTGGAACCAACCAAACAAATTTTTCTACTCACCCATGTGGAATCAACAAACCACCCTTTTCCACTCAACCATTTGGAACCAACCAACCTACCTTTTCCACTTATCACTTATGTGTAACATATCAATCCAACTTTAATGACTATCAACCAAACGATACTTATAATTAGCCTAACCAAACTTACCATTGACCTAACCTTACATATAACCATCCACCCAACCTTACCTCATGAACCAAACCAAATAATCAAACCAACTCAGCCATTTGTCTTACCTCTCTCAATAGTTAAATCAACCTCTACCCCTACTCAATCAACCATAATCAACATACCTTTCCATTCAACCATAACCAACCTACCTAACCACCCAAACCAAAATCAACCCATCAAACCCATTAAACCTACCCTACCCTACCTAAATCAAACCCAACTACCTTTTCTTAGCCTTGGTGCACTAGAGGAAATCCCATGAGAGCCACCACTTGTGAACTTGACCTACTAACCACTAAGGCCTAACGACTAACAACCCTTGGGGGGGTGGGTGAAGTCATCTTCACCCCTCCTAAAACCTTCTTACCAACCATCACCTCACCTCAGGATCATTTTCCCCTCTTCTAACAATCCATGGAAAAAAAAATTGGGGGAACTTCCCCTTCATAAGGCTTTGAGCATTTATCAACCTAACCCACCTTATCAACTCTACCCAAGCAATCAAACCCACTTAACCCAAATTGGCCAAATAAACCTATCAACCAACCAACCTTGAACTCTTTGGGATTACCTTTCTCCTTCACCCAACCAAAATTATTTGAGAATCACCTTCTCCCCTAACCAAACCTATTTGGATATTACCCTTCTCTACCAACCTATCCATTGGAGATTACCCTTATCCACCCACCAACTAACCAACCAAATAAATTTAACCTTAACCATTCTTGATTACCTTTTACATATTTCTTGTTTTTTAAATATCTTCCTCCATCAAACTATCAGCTAACCAACCTCACCTTTTTTTCAACCTATACCTTTTCCCTATCTATCCAAGAGTAAACAAAGTAACTGGGGGATATCTACTCTTCTGATTGACATTACCCATTCATGCAATTATGGATTTGGGGCATATCAATCCTAAACCTCTTAAACGCTTGGAATTTAATTTTATTCCTTGGTTAAACCAAGGTCCTTGTCATTTTGTATCTAAATTATGCTCATCCCTTATTTTCAATTGCATTTATCTCCTTATATTTAAGGATAATTGATTAAAAATAGGATCATGTGATTATCCATCACAAACTTTTCCTAATCGTAAGCATGGATACCATGGATCTACCCATGGCATGGTCCTCATGGATACTTTTCATCTCTAATAAAATGGAATCCCATGGTCATTGTCACTTAAAACCACCTCTTCCACCCATCATAAACCTTCTTAGGCCATGGTTTTGTCTCCATAAAGGAAAAATTTAAGCCTATATAGATGGTCCATGTATAAGTAAGAATATAAACATTTGGAATATAATAATATCACTTGGGTCAACATATTTAGTGTAAAAACTACTCCCTTCAAGGATAGATACTCGAAAAGATCAAAATTACTTGAACTTAAAATAGACTGTTCCCTTGAAGGACAGCTATCAAATATGAATAAACCCAAACTTAGATCACTCCCTTAAAGGATGGATAAGTTAACTTTGTCAAAAGAAATCACTTGAATCTTTTCACATTGATCAACTTCACTAGCATATCAAAATAAGCAATATAAGACCCTATATCAAAAAAAAAAAGCTATCCTAAGAAAACCATAATTGGTTTTCATCAGAAGACTTCTTGCATCGATCAATCTACACCTAAAATATGGCATGGACTTATATATCATGGTTCCTAGGTCACCTACAAAAGAGGCAAGCCTCCCCATAGGAATGTTTCCATACTTATCACCCAGTACCTATCGTCTATTTCACCTTTTGTCCTTTATAAATCAAGGGATATTAAGCTTGCTTGACACCATGCGATCAAGTTACCTTTTTTAACCATAAAACTAGCAATAAATCAAAAGCATGACAAGGGTTTTATGTTCATAAACCCACCCACCTTACCATCATGGTCTTTGTCAATCAGATCATTTAGCCTCCCCCTTATAATTTCATGATCGCTTGGGAAGACATGTCTTCTCCCTTTGGACTCATTGAAACCAAATCATCACCTAATAAAAAAAACAACTCAAACCAAATTCAACCCATCAAACCTATAAAACCAACCTTATTTACCATATCCAAACAAACTAATAATTACCCCCTAAACCAACAACTACAAACAATATTCACCCAACCCATCTAATCAAGTTAAAATATCAAACCAACCAACCAATGAAGTAGCTTGACCTTTTACCTTTGGGAGTCACCTTCTCCCTAAACTTTTCTATAATCTAAGCCAACCAAAACCAAACCAAACCTAACCTTTGGAGGTTACTTTTCTCCAATCACCTCATCTTCCACCAATCAAACCCATCAAATATTGAATTGAAAGAATTACATCTATCATAAAGTTCATTTTGGATTTACCATCTATGGGATTATGTAGGCAACATCCTCTTGCCTAGCACATCAGGAGTTAACTCAGTCATTCTTTACGTAATTAACTTAACCTAAGGAGACGTTCTTCCTCCTTTTGAGACATTAAAACCACCCACTTAACCTAACCATAAAACTATTGGGGATTACCTTCCCCCATAAACTTGCAACTTGACCAAACCAACCCCACCCTTTTGGAGATTTCCCTTTTCCTAGTTTTTCCAAACCTTTGACCATCATCCTACACAACTAATAACCAATAAACACAAACTTAACAATTATTTTTACCAATCTCAACTTTAACTTATCCAACCTCATCAACCATTGGGTTATCCACCCCTAACCACCATCCTAACCTAATCTATTAACCCAACTAACCTTATCTACCTTATCAAACCAATAACCATCACCCTAGCCTATCACTCTAAGAACTCCAACCTATACAACTAACTAACTTTACCTACCTTGACCAACCTATACAATCAATCCATCTTATCAACTTCATCCAACCTATCAAATCAAACTATTCAACCAACCTTATCAAATCAAAACCTTACCTACCAATAAAAATTCTTAAACCTTACCTACCATGATTAAAAAGCCTATCTACCCAACCACCTATCAACAAACCTTATCCACTCAACCTAACCTATCAAAACCACCTTTACCTATCTTATCAACCATATCAAACCCAAACCAAACCAAGTGGTACTCCCAAGTGGGGAAACCATTTGGACATCCACCAACCTATTTGGGAGTCATCCTTTCCTTAAAATTATGGAGCTTACACTTGTCTACCAACCTATTTGGGAGTCACCTTCTCCATTAAATTTTGGAGATTACCCTTCTCCACCAAACTACCCAACAATTCGATCATGTCTACCTCGATGTTTGGCCCCTTTTGACCCAACCTATTACATAGTTTGTGATGACCTTGCCTTGGTCCTTTTGACCATATAGACTAATTTTTTCATGTTGAACATTTGAATTTTCACCACCTCATGCACAACTAGACCATTTATATTTTTCTTAGGAGTACTTCTTACCCTAGATACCTAATTAAACACTAACCTTGTCTAGGAGACTTGATAAGACTAACCCAATTAGATATGACCAATGTTGGGGACTGGTTACCTTATAATTTATCCTATAACCTAACCTTATTATTACCAACATCAATTTTAGTCTTTGTATTATCTTGGCTATCGCACTTCGTTGCATTTTGTGCACGTATTTTCATCTCAAATTCCCAACCTCACCTTTTTATCACCCACCTCATGACTTATCATCTAGCATTTATCAAACCCAAACCCAATTTGACATTCACCTCATTAATTATTAGTTTGAGGGGGAATACATCCTCCCATACTTAGGGCAATCAGACCTTTTGGAGATGGCCTTTCTCCATAAACCTTCACCCAAACTAAACCATGTGATTCTTCAATTTGGGGGAACCTAGTTGAGTATCAATACCTTACCCTCAGAGCACACCTATTATATATAACCCACCCATGAACCATTCAATAAATAAATTTGTCTTGAAGTTATTTTTGGATATTACATCCATGGAACTATGTAGGTAGCATCCTCTTGCCTAGTGCATTTGGAGTCAACTCAACCATCAACTTTCACCTTTAACCTTATCTATCTTATGTTTTTTTTTTATAGCTTATCAACCTAAAGACACATAAAATAAGGATCATAATATAGACACTCAAAAATTACCCCATTTTTGATGTTGAAACACCCTTGAACCCTTACCCCACATTAGAGTTACTTAACCACCTAGTTAACCTAGCCCACTTTTTAGCTTGCTAACTTAACCTTTTTTAACTCACTTCTTGTTAACCACTTTTCTCCCATTTTAATCTCATACCTTGACCACTGATGGTTATGGTAACCATTGATGATTAGTCTAACCATTGATGGTTAAGCCTAGCCATCGATGGCTAGGTTCCCTAGCATGTATCAAAGCAATTTCTAGTTTGATGCAAAATCAGCTTTACACCCAAATTAGAAACCTTTAATTTGGTTATACAAATCAGATTTGTGATGCCAAAATTAGCATCTTTATCCACCTATCTAATTATAAACTTCCTCTTGGAAATTTATCGACTTCTTTCACTTACAATTGGAAACTTATTCCTATAAAAGGGGAGTTGTAGGAAGGAGAACAAAAGAGTAAATTTGTAAGTACATGCTACCAAAGTATTTGAAAGTATCTACCCTTACTAGAATTCTACCTAAATCATTCATAGAGGTTGGATTATTGTTATGTTGATAAATTTAATCTAGGTCTTCTCTCCCCCTTTCTCCATTGCTCTTGATAACATGTATTCCTCTCTTTTTTTTTAGTTTTCCTTATTTCTTTTCTAAGGTTTAAATACCTTGATCAAAATATTTTATTTACATTCTATTTTATACCCTCTAGACCCATATTAAACCTTTGTCAACCTAAAACCCTTACCCAAACATTTTTCTAACCATTTACCTAACTTGCAAACCTTTTTTCTACATTCCTAGAATTTGATAGGCAACCGCTGATGGTTAGCCTTAATCACTGATGGTTACATTTAATACAGATGATTACCTATCTATAACCAAACCACCAACTAAACCCCAACTAAAATTATTTCTTCTATGTCCCTATCACCTAATAAACCAAAAACATAATCAGACCCCTCCCCCCCCCCCCCCCACTACCTTAGCATAAACATTGACCAACTTTTTGTTATAGTTAGTTGTTTTCTTTGAACAAATGTTTTACCTTTCTTGTATGAAATAAAATTTACCTTTATGTTATTATATGCAAGTTTCATTTATTTTATTTGTATCAAACCTTTTATCAGAAAGGGGATTGACAACCATCCTAGCAAACTATTGCTTTCTTAGATCTAGTATATTATAGGCAATCCCCCATCTTATTGTCTATCCAAAAAGTTTCTTTTAGTGATTTATTACTATAGGTCTTATTATTTAGCCAAAGAGGAGCTCTCACTTTGTCTAGATATCAATGTATGCACATTTTCAACCAGGTACTCAGACACACCCTTTTCTTGTTGTTTTACTTCTACTTTCATAAACTAAGAAATGATGAGAAAATGTGAGTAAAATAATAAGATTAATTTGTATCAGTGGTGTCCATTAGTGGAGGCCCTAATGTAGACTATATGAGTAAGGATTGTTGTGGACAATATTCACAGTGGTCATGAGTGAATAAACAATGATAATGACACCACTTATCACTAAAATTATTCTTTCCTTTGTTAAAATAAGAAGGAAAAATATCCTTAAATGTATGTTCAGTATTTTAAGGCTACTCTCATTTGTAAGAATTGATCTGCTTCTATGCATAAGGTTGTAATGAGTTTTGTAAGGGTTGTCCCTTATGTGCAGTGTTAGATGAAGAGGTGAGATGTTTCATATTCACCTTGGATTTTATCATTTCATCATTGTGATAGGCTTTCCCTAGAGTCTCAAAATTAAATAATTCCATATTCACATAGATATAAGGTGAGATTCTGTTGATGTACTTTAACACCATATTTTTTTCACTCAAGATATCTTGCAGATGCATAAAGTAGTCATGCCATGTGTTAGTGTAGTCTTCCACTAACTGATCTTTGTGATCACATAGATTTTGTAACTTGATGCATTCATATCTAAAGTGATTTATAAGGTAGTATTCCTCCTTCAATGCATCAATAAATTTATTCCAAGTTTCAATTGGAATACAATATTGTGCACATTAAGTACTAAATATCTCTTACCAATGAACAACCAAAATAAACATATTTAACATTGTTAAGGTGATATTTTGATACATAGAGAAGTGATTTATTGATAAGTACACCTTAAATTATTGAATCTAGGAATCTAGTTATTTGGTGTCGATCTTACCTTTGATCAGAGGGATGTTGAGATTGAATTTCACCTTGAATGGGGTTTTGTACTTAAACCATTATTGAGTGTACTATGGAGGTGTAGTGGAAGTTTTCAAATTGAGATATATCATCAACTTATAGAATTTTCCAAAATGTTCAGCAGATTGTGCCTCTAGTGTATCAATAATAATTCTTTAAACTTTTGGGGATACTTTAGGTTGCTTATGGGCATTAACCATCTTGTTTTTTCTATGGAATTATTTTGGATATTATGAAATAGAATTGATTAATAATTATTCTCTCTAGTTATGCTCACATGTTTATAAGCATAAAAAAGTAGAATATTAAAGATCCACACCACAAGTATTAATACCAAGTGTGTGGAGAATAATCAAGTTTGGTTATGAATAGTGAATGCACAGAGACATATTCATATATAACAATCAATACACATTTAATAGAGAATACTTATTATCCTTGCAAGAAATGTAAATTATACTCAAAATGAAATAATAAGGTAAAATGGTATTTTAATACTCAACACACCTAATTATTTTTCTTCTTCTTTGAATAGGGACCCATTAAAATTTTGAAAGGTGTAGTGTTGTTTTAAAAAGGCTTTCCATTAGCATTCATATGTGTATTCAGTAGGCTCAAGATCTAAAAATTCTTATTCTTTATGTGGTGAACTAATATTCAATATAAATGCATTGAGAATTTATTTATTGTACAAGTTTTCATATTTGAATTAACTTATTAATGGTATTTAGGATTTTTTTCCATATATACAAGTTTTCACATTAAGAATTCAAGCATTTTGCACTTCGTAAGCTATGAATTTTGTGTTTTAGGTCTTCAAAATTTATATTCCTAATACTTATTCATCATAAAATTTGTCATGTACTTTGGCATATCTAAACTTTTGAATCCTCATGCCTATGCAGCTTGCTTTGCCTTTACATGTTTTACACTATGCAGGTCAAGTTCATGACTCTCAGTTCTCTCTAGTCATAGACTTCATTAGATTCATTCACAAGATTTAGTCTTTGAATATTTTATTCAAAAATTTATTTTCACATGTTTTGTTCAAAATTTGGTCTTCAAAAAATATGTTTAGAGGTTTTATTTAGACTTAGTATTCTTCATAATTTTTATTCATGGGATTTTGTCTTTGGAAATTCTATTTAAACATTTTATCTATCATAGCCCTCACCTTCACATTTTCATATTCAGATCATCACAAGAATTGGTCAACTCAATCTCAACACAAAGCTTGACACTCAACTTCCAAAGGCATACTATGTGGCATTATTGATTTTACATAAAAGTAATGATAATGTGATACTTGTCTAAGGCTAAAACATGGAATTTATCTAAATGTATAGAAATGTTAGGTTATGGAGCTAAAAGCTTCACTGATGCAAATGGAGGAGGATGCTGCGTTACAGAGCAACTGATGTCAATCTGATCAATCGACGTCTGGAGCTAAAAGCTTCACTGATGCAAATGAAGGAGGATGCTGAGTTGCAAAGAAACTGACATCAGTCTAATCAACCGATGTTAGTCATATACAGTGTGTAGAGCAACTAACATCGATCAAGGATCAGCTGATGTTGGTCATCCCCTAATAGACAGGGACCGACATCGGTCACCTGTGCATTCCAGAACTATTTGTTACATGAAAAGTTAGTTTGTTGAACAACCAATTTGTATGTTAGAGGCTAATTATAGTCTTGAGTTGCATGTCTAATTATTTTAATTAAGAAAATATAATTATTGTAATTAAGAAAGTCTAATTATTGTTTGCATGAGGTTTATTTAAGAGACTCATGGGCTGTATTGTAATTAAGGCAAGAAAGAGTTTTCTTGCAATTGTAAGTTCAAGTTGATCTGTAGGTTGTGTAAGATCAGGTAGAAGATCTACATGGTAAGTAAGGTCAGTTAATCTGTAGGTGTGTGTGTGAGGTTAAAGAAGATCTGTGGGGTAGCAAGATCAAAGGTGATAGCAACACATCAAGGAACAAGATCAGGTGAGATCTACTTGGAGTACATTGCGTACTCGGTTGCTACTAGCAGTGTTGTTACTGACTAGTTGGAGGTGAATAGCAACTCTATGTTTGAGTTGTCTTTTGTGACCATGATTGAGAGAGTGAGCTCTTGAAGAGATTTACTATTTATGCCCTAGAGGTGTGGGAGCCCTAGAGGAGTGTAAGGAAGAAGAATGTGGCATCTTCTTTGTTGCATTTCCTTCTGGAAGAGTATTAATACAATTGGGTATTGTCTCTCATATTCTATGTTATTTTTGAATTCTAGTTACTATTTACTTTTGGTTAAATTCTGTGTTTAGTTTCTTGGTAATCAATTTTGCTCCTAGGTCCTAACAAAGTGGAATCAGAGCTAAGGTTGTAGGGAGCAGGTTTGTGTTTGATTATAGGTCACTCTCAGGGGTTTTTGATTGAGTGGGAGTATAGCAATGGCAAAAGAAAGTAAGTTAAGAATGGAGAAATTCAATGGCACGAATTATCAATTAAGAAGGATGTAGATAGAGGATTATCTGTATCAAAAATATCTATACTTATCATTGGGTGGGGTTACATGCAAGCCCCTGGATATGAAAGATGAGGAATGGAATGTTCTTGATCGGAAGGCTCTGGGAACTATAAGGTTGAGTCTTGTATCGTCTATGATTTCCAACTTATCATAGGCTAAGACAATGGTAGAGTTAATGGGATCTTTGGCAAATTTATATGAAAAACCCTCAGCTTCGAATAAGGTATTTCTTATGAAGCAATTATTTAATTTGCAAATGTAGGAAGGTGGATTGGTACATAGTCATCTTAGTGATTTTCATGGTTTGGTAAACCAGTTAGTTTCAGTCAATATTGTTTTTGATGATGAAATTAAGGCTCTCTTAATCTTTTGCTCATTACCTAAAAGTTTGGATAGTTTGGTAATGGCAGTTAGTAATACTATGTTTGCTTCAAATATCTTGAAAGTGGATGATGTTGTTAGTGTAATCTTGAATGAAGAAATTTGTAGGAAAAACACAAGTGAATCATCAGGGAATGTTTTGAGTGTTGAAAGCAGGGGAAGGCAAAGAGAGAAGATCAAGAAAGGGAAATCAAGGTCAAAGATAGGTAGGAGATCTAGATCCAGGATCGGCAGGAAAATATGCTAGAATTGTGGAAAGAAAGGGCATGTAAAGAAAGATTGTTGGTTGGTTAAAGATCAGCATGAAGGAAATGAAGAAGCAGGTGTTACAGGTATTGTTACAGGTATCATTGCATAGGATGCTCTTGTATGTTCCTTGGATAAAGTGGAATCTTGGGTTTTAGATTTTGGTGCCTCTTTCCATGCATCCCCAAATAGAGAATTTTTCCATGAGTATGTCCAGGGAGACTTTAGAGATATTTATTTAGGGGATGGTAAGCCTTATCAAATGGTTGGCAAAGGGAAAGTGAAGCTGAAATTGTAGACAAGCAACACATGGGTGTTGAAGGAGGTCATGCATATCCTAGTCTTGAAGTAGAATTTGATTTTTTTAGGAAGTTTGGGTGATGAGGGATGCATAGTAACTCTCACAGCAAACTCTTGGAAGGTTACCAAGGGTGCACTTATTTTAGCAAGAGATAAGAAAGTAGGTACTCTTTATCTATCTACTTGTATTATTGATTCTCCTTCTAGTTTATCTACTTCAGCTATAGATTCAAAGATGTGGCTTCATAGGCTTGGTCACATGAATAAGAAGGAGATGCATGTTCTTGAGTCAAAGGGTAAGAGTTCAGATCTGGATAGCATAGATTGAGATTTATGTAAGCAATAGAAGAAAGTGAGCTTTATTGAGACTAAATCTATAAGAAAGGATCAGGTATATTACACAAAGAGGAAATCTGATGTTTTTGACAAGAACAGGAAAGCCTTGGTGTTTAAGGAGAAGATGACAGACATAAATTAGTCATAGGGGCTGAAAAATTTTGAGCAAGGCAGTTTGAACAAGGGTTTGATTCAAAGTAAGCTCACGAGTAAAAAGTTATCACTCACAAGAAAACATAGGTACCGACATCGGTTAGGGAGAACTGACATCAAATAGACAAGTACCAACATTGATCATGTGCAGACCAGAGTCGATGGTGTTAAGTAGGTGGAGACTGACATCGATAGTCAAGGAATTGATGTCAGCAGTCAGGTCAGCCGCATGGAACTGACGTCAATCAGATGTAGACTGGGAGGTGATCGATGATGGTCACTATCAGAATGGATTTTGGGTGGACAACAAGCTATCAAGGAATCTCAAATGCCCATGAGGAGGACTGAAAGGGTAAGTAAGCCTCAAATTTGTTATTCCCCTTCTTTAGATTGCTTATTACTCAATGATGGTCAAGAACCAAGAAGTTTTTAGAAGCAGAGCAGGTAGAATCCAAGAAACTATGAGAGCATGGCATAGATGAGGAAGTTGATTCCTTAGGAGAGAACCAAATGGAATATTTGGTAGAGTTTCCAGCTGGGTTAAAGAAGAGAGAGAATGGATATGTGAGATGAAATGCCAGGGCATATGGTCTTGAGAAAGCTGTAGGACAATAGAGGTTTGACATGTGGATGACAAAGTAGGGCTTTAGTCAATGTCATGGTAACCATTATGTTTTATTTACTAGGTTGGATAATATTAGCTACATTATATTGTTACTTTATGTAGTGTATATGCTTGTTACAGGGTCACACATGCAGGGAGTTTTTGAGCTAAAGGTAAAGTTAGTTTAGAGGTGTGTCATGAAGAATCTGGGAGTAGCAAGATTATTTGGCATGAGTATTCCTAGAGACAAGGAAGATCACAGGTTGATGTTGTCTTAGGATGATTATGTGATTAAGGTAGTGGTGAGATTTAGGATGCAGGATGCAGAACCGGTTAGCACACCTATGGAATGACGATTAACAGAGCAGTGTCCCCAATCACATGCTGAGGTTAAGTACATGTGTACTAGACTTGAGTTTTCCCAAGCAATGGGAGTTGTCAGTGAGTTTGTGGTCAATCTAGGAAAGAAGCACTGGAAAGCGATTCAATGGATTCTCAGGGATTTGAGAGGGACTAGCAGTAGGTATACATGCGATGCATGGTCAAGCACTTCTCTACATGGATATGTAGAATCAGATATGGCAAGTTACTTGGTTGACAGGTGTTGCACCACAAGATGTGTGGTGGTTGGTCTTCAAGGTTGATCTTGAAGAGGAATACAAGCCAGGAAACAAATTAGATGGTGTACAAGTATAGGTACAGGTGTAGCTGTTTATCTCCAAGTGGGAGATTGTTAGGTTGTGGAGCTAAAAGCTTCACTAATGCAAATGGAGGAGGATGTTGAGTTGTAGAGCAACCAACATCAGTCTGATCAACCGACGTCAGCCATATATAGTGTGTAGAGCAACTGACATCGGTCAGGGATCAGCTGATGTCGATCATCCCTTGATAGATAGGGACCAATGTCAATCGCTTGTGCATTCCAGAACTATTTGTTACACAAACAATTAGTTTTTTAAATGGTCAATTTGCATGTTAAAGGATAATTATAGTCTTGAGTTGCGTGTCTAATTATTGTAATTAAGAAAGTCTAATTATTGCTTGCATGAGGTCTATTTAAGAGACTCATGGGCTGTATTGTAATTAAGGCAAGAAAGAGTTTTCTTCCAATTATAAGATCAGGTTGATCTGCAGGTTGTGCAAGATCAGGTAGAAGATCTACATGGTAAGTAAGGTTAGTTGATCTGTAGGTGTGTGTGCGAGGTCAAAGGAGATCTGTGGGGTAGCAAGATCAAAGGTGACAACAACACATCAAGGAGCAAGATCAGGTGAGATCTACTTGGAGTACATTGCATACTCGGTTGGTACTGGCAATATTGTTACTAACTGGTTAGAGGTGAATAGCAACTCTGTGTTTGAGTTGTTTGTTGTGACCGTGATTGAGAGAGTGAGCTCTTGAAGAGATTTATTTTTTATGCCCTAGAGGTGTGGGATCCCTAGAGGAGTGTAAGGAAGAATACTGTGGCATCTTCTTTGTTGTATTTCCTTCTGGAAGAGTATTAATACAATTGGGTATTGTCTCTCATATTCTGTGTTATTTCTAAATTCTAGTTACTTTTTACTTCTGGTTAAATTCTACATTTAGTTGCTTGGTAATCAATTGTGCTCCTGGGTCCTAACAAGAAATCCTATGTGGCATACCCACCAAATAAAAGTGGTAAAGTTTGAATTAAATGAGTAAAACAAGATTGGAGATGTTAGACATTAGTATCAAATGAATTGGAATTAAATTGTAATGATCAATTCTATATGAGTGAATTCTAAAGAGACATCATGCTTATTGATTACTAAAGAGATCAAGTGAATTTTAATTCACAAGAGAATTCAAATCCCTATATATCTATATTCCTATGTGAATTACCTCCAAAAAAGCATGCAAATAGTTGAATTAAAGATAATAAATACATAATTAAACCAGGTATCAAAGGCTTCTTCATCCAATGTATTCAAGGGAGTGCTTACACCTTCCTAATTTTTTATCAAAGACTCCACATGATATACATATACCATTTTTAAGTCTACAATGTTTAATGATGAATATCTCAATTATTTAGCTCTCTAGGATGCGATCAAGGATGTGATTGCCTATTCACACGACAAAAATTTGACCACACCATAACAATAGTTGGTAGCATACTTGCTACCATTAAATTTCAAAAACTACATTCTATAGTGGTTGATATTGAGGTGATGCTCTACATCAACATTTTTAGCAGTTAAGTTAATCAACTATTTCAGTTATTTCAAGAGGTTTGTAACTAGGTTCTAGGTTAAATTAGGTCTAATATTGAGTGAGAGGTGACTCCATATCCCAATGTAGGTGTTAACAGCCTATATATCACCATAATTTAATTTTTATATATTATTATAAAACTCCTTCACACTTGGGCTAACATTAGAATGATCTGATGTGTGGGACATGTGAACTCAGACCATACCTCTAGTTTTGATGAGGCTAGCTCATTTGATGTATCATTTTGATTTATATAATGAAACCTATTAATTTTTGGGATAAAAAGGGTTATAAGTAAACTAAAAGGTAAATCCTAATTTAATATTGATGATACACCTATATTATTGGTTCATTCACTCTATTTGAGCTCTCAAAACACTGATAAGATAAACAAATAACTGAATCTACAATTCCAAATGACTCCTATGCATTAGTATTTCATATAGAGGTTTTATTATATGATAATGATGTAAATTATGTAATATTCCTAATTAAAATCACTAACCATTCAATTATATCTACTATTATCTCAGTCAAATGACATCAAACACTAAACATGACATGCATAAACTAACATACTAGTAACCAGGTAAGATCAGGACCTAACAAAGGAGAAAATACTACCACATGTGAAAATAAACTAACATAATCATACTATACCAAAATAATATAATATAAAAATATTAATTTTAATAATATCAAAATGTTATAAAGCTCAATCTTGGCAGAGTCCAGTCATGCCCAATAGAGGGATCCTAAAAACTGGCTTGAAAGCCTAAATATATAGAAGTGAGAAGAGGCTCTAGCCAATGTGGAGTATAGGTAAGAATGATATGTCAAATCCACTTTTTCTCATTTAAAATTCAACTTTAAATTGTAGCAAATAGTCCTTAAGATATCTCTTTTGATGAAAATCCTTGCATGAAGCTCCTTTTGGTATTAGAAAGAAGAGGTGGGCCATTTGATTTGTCAAAGATCCATTTGCATGAATGATACACCAATATTTGGTTTGTGAACTCTAATTTAAGTGATTTAAAATTATTTTAAGTTATTTTCTTTGCATGAAAACCAATGAGAATGCATGATACTAGTCAACTCAAAGTGATTGGTCTTAACAACTAGTTAACTCCCACTTAAGCCCTTATTTGCATAAATTGGAACTTGAATATTGGAAAGTTAATGATATATCCAGTTTAAAATCATATATTAAGTGTGAAAATTCCACATGAGCTCTTTGATATCCTTTTAACATTATTATTCATCTTAATTGTTCAACCAAATATGTCTACTAGGCCAATTAGGCCTAGTAGCCTAACTTATTACATTTATGACCATTGAAACATGCATGAAAACCATGAAACCTGAAAAAAATGATATTTAGGCCTGTAAAAACCATTCATATCATGAAATATCTCCTGTTGATGAAGAAAGACCTACAACTTAGTCATCATGGTTGATTAGGTCAAACTGCCTTGATTTCCTATAGAGTGGCTATTTTTGGTGAGATGGTAAGGATAATTATAGGAATATTTTTTACCATATAAATATTTTATTATGAATAAAAATTCTCAAGCCTCAATATCCATGGATTGGATTTCATGTAAACTACCTTGTACCTCATCTTTCATGCTTTTTCTCTCAAAAACCTATTTTTTCCCCTGATCCATACAATCTCGTATAATAACTTATAATTTTTGGGACTCTATATGAGTTTATTTTATGTTTTAAGAGGTTTTAGGTTGATACATGAGGTTTTTATTTCAATAAAATAAACTTTTCTCAAAATTAGTCATTATGAGGGTTTAGGATGGTTTTGAAGCTAAAATTTCTTAACGATGGTTCATAAAGCAGATACCTCTAAAAAAAACTTATTTTCATTAATTTTAATTATATATACCCTATAAAATTCCCTTATAATAATGGGTTCCCATGCAAAAGTTATGAAAAGATATGCACATGAAGAAATTTACTTGTAGGTTTTACAAGCATTTTAGACATTTTTACACTCTTAGTGATTGTTCATAAATTACATCGTCTAAACCAAAATAATTTGTTTATTAATTAAAATTTAATAAGGGTCCTCAAATAATTCTAAGACATTTTATCCAAACTCTTTATGTAGTGAAAGATATGAGCATTTAATTAGGTGGCTTGAAAGGGTGTCTTAGCCTGTAGAAATTGAATTTCTTCCTTGGACTAAAAATGACTCTTCCAATTCTTCTCATTGATTTAAATCATTATCATGGTACCTATAATACCTCATTATATCATTATGTAGGTGTCACCTTAATTTATAGGTCAAAAAATGCCTTTTGGTGTTATAAGCTTGCTTCCTTGTTTTAGCCCTCAAGGTCATGGTTTGTATATAAAGTGGAGTGTGATCACTCTTGAAAGGTTATATGAATATTTAATAACATATATTCATTATTTTAAAACATTCCAATGAATCTCCAACCCTTCTAACACACCTTGAACTCCTTAAGAAGCCTACGTTCAATAAAAGTGATTATAAAAGGACATGCTTATGACTGTACTAAAATAGTGAGGTTATCCACTTGTAATTTGACCTTTCCAACAGAATTGATAGTTATAATAACTTATTATTACCACTTCCACCAATTTTCAAGCTTAGATCATGCATATCTTGGCCTATAGGTGGATTTTCTTAACATTCGGCAATAGGTTGCCTGCCTGCTTAGTCTTAGGATAGAGTTTGCATAATTTTTACCTTGGATTGAGCATAATAATGATGAATATTATTTTAAATTATCTTTAAATTTACCCTTTAATTGATCTCATTCACCACTGATTGTCTTTAAACCTTTATCTCTCCTATCTCAAACCTTATATCTTAAGAACCCTTAAAATGACTATGCTATTCACTACTGTAGGTGGACCTTTGGAGTTATGAAGGAGTTTTAAAACAAATCCACCATGAAATTATACCTTAAAAACATCTTAAACCATTTTAAACCTATTTATTATCTTCTTTTAGTATATTACTTCTTCAAACAAGTCTTTTTAGATACTAAACATTATATTTTTCTAATAATAGGCTATATACTTTCATTTAATACCCTTGGAAGTATTTAAGTGGTTTTGATAAGGTTAATTTACTAATTAACTTGAAAAATTCACTTCACATGTTCTCTCCTTGAATGGAATTATGCTTCTATACCTTTCATCTTAGGGCCTAAGACTGTGTTTTCTCACTGTGTATGGTTGTTTGTGCCTTCTATGTTAACCTTGACTATCTCATTTTAGTACTTGGATCCCATCATGATGTCTTGAATTATAAAATCCACCATATTGAACATATTATTGCACCTAAAAACTCCTTTATAGACCATTAACCCTTAACTTTCATGAACTAGCTTAGAAGTAAGACTATATTTTCATATTTGTAGGGTTTGGTAAGAGTTCAATGACTATAGATTTCCTTGGATAACCATCTTACTTGAATTGAATCATTCATGCTTCATGTTCCCTATGAAACCAATATTCATTAAGCAACTCCAATCATATGACCATTTTATCTTATCCTTTTATTGCTAACTTGAAGGTAGCCTGTATTAACATGTGACTATAGGGTTTGGTTTTCAAGGGGAAAGACTATAACAATAAGTGTGTAGAGCCTTAATCACTTTGAAAAATTCATTTATCATCTCTATGAATTTTTCATACCATGAAGTTATACTTTGATCACTTTACTTTCAAATTGAAAACAAACGACTCTCAACCCCCTTATACTTGACTGTAATTTACTTCTTCAAGCTTGTACAGACTGAGTTCAAGGTTTGAGGAAGCTTTCAGAATTTTATTAACACATAAAGTTTCCTTAAGGGTTTTATATCATGATGACCCATTTAACAAATTAAACAACATCCTAAAAGTCTACTTTATGCAAAATCTCCCTTGAAGTCACCTTCAAGTATGGTTCACCTACTTGGATATAGGCCATCCTTGAAGCTGGATGTAGCTTCTATTTTCTCTTTTTAAGGCCTATTTGAAGGATATTGAAAAGTATTGTTATATCTCTCCTCTTAAACTCATAACATTTAGAACTTGTTAGTGTTTAGGACTCTTTAATAAGCTTGAAATGTCTCTTGATTTTCAAAATCCTTATCACCTATAGGCTGTAACCTTAAGAGCAGGCTTGTAGGTGCATTTTGTGCTTACTTAACCCTATTTGAACCTAAAAATATATACATCTTACTCCATGTCTAAAGTTATTCATCTCCTTTCTAAAATTTAGTGAAAATAGTCTCCATAAGCTTAAAAGAGTCCTTGAGACTTGTCAAGTCAAATCTTGATATAGGTGGTGGCCTGAGAGTAGGCCTATAGGTGTCTTTTTGAGGTGCTATAGGTCCCTATTGATGAATTATGATCATGAATGAAATAATAAGGTAAATACCCCATCACACTATGAATGTCTATCCTTGGTCATACACTTTACCATGGTGTTAACTTTTCAAATAATGAATTGTGTCCTTCTTTGTGGTTGTAGGTTATGATTGTATCCTTTATTTAGATGACTATAAATTGATCTCTCCTTAATAATATTGACCTTACAAATATATTTTTCCTAAGCTACTTGAGTGAGGTGACTTATCTCATATGACTATGCACTTAGTTAGCCCAAGTAGGCACTAAGGTCATTAGATACACTTAAAGACTATCAAGACACCTTCTTTGTAGCATGTTTAGACCTCAAACCAAGCCTATATGTGTCATCAAAGGACAATATATTACTTTTTTATGACTACATCCTATTGATTATAACATCAATAAATTCATATTTTAATCAAGATCCTCTTACTGAATGCCAACCTTCACTCATATGATGATGTCATGTTAAAATATCATAAGAACTGTGGCCTTTATCAAATGTAAATGACTATGTATATTCCATTTGTATGGATAAGGACTATATGTGACCTTAAGGGAGGCTCAAAATATGATTTTATCTTTGTCCCTCTCCATTATATGCTTGATTAATTATGTATAGACAATTATGAAGATATCTTCCCTGTCATTCTTTGGCCTATGTTCTTCATGAAAAAGCATGACTGTGTTCTTGCCTTGTTGTAGGTGAAGAATCATGAGATGGTGCAAAAATATTAAGGTCTACATACCTTTACTCAAATCCATGATGGTTTTCATCTCTTTCATTCTTATGATAGTTAAAATATGGGATGGAGATGAATATTAGACATATGATGGATGAGAAACATGAATTAAGGGTGAAAAGGAGTGAAGACACTGTGAGAAATGGCAGTGTATAACAATGACATGGGTATGAAAAAAAATGGAGGTGGAAAGGAGTATGAAGGAGCATAAAATACCAACATGAAGACTTATATTGAAACATGAACATATCATACTCAAAACATATCAATTTGGATGCCTTTGGACAAGGATAATAGGCTGAAAATGAAACATATGTTTCTACTAAAACCTTAAAATATGCTAAAAAACCTTAAAGTTTGCTAAACTGGCTTTTTGAGATACTTGAGAGAATATGAATAGTATTATTGGATATGAAAAATTATGAAACCTTGAAAATATTTATTGGAGAACATGTGAACATGGTGGAGGCCTCTTCAAACAAGAAAACTTGAAAATCCTTTTCTCTCTTAAACTGTACAAACTCCTTTAAAAGCATGTAGACTACATAATTATATAGTAGACCTATTATTGAGATCTATATGAACCTCATAAGTGTGAAAATTACATTAATATTTATATGTAAGGATGAATCATGTTCTTAAGAAGCTCTAAAAACTAGAAATTTCTTGAAATGATGCCCTAGTGTGGAGAAATAACAAGAAATTGGTTACCTTCATGGATGAAAAATTATAGAATTATACCTTGAATTCAAAGGTAAGGTTCATGAGGGAGTGGATAATAAATTAAAAACAAATTGATCAAATATGAATCCCTCTAAGTTTACTTTCTTTGACCAAAAATTCAAACCTAGATTCTCTCTTTCATGGTCATACCAGTTGCAAACCTGAAAGCATGTATCTATGTGCAAACTAGCAAAGTGAAAGGAAGAGACCAGTTTAGCACCTATTTTGAATCCAATTTCAATGAAAATTTTAATGGACCTCTATCATATCCTCATGTTCCTATTTAAATATTTAGCTATATGGTTGGTCATATAGATCCATACTTCTTGTGAATATGCATGAAATGGCTCCCTTTTTGCCTTTTATTGACTACTTAAGCTATAAACTATTATAATCATATAAAATGTGAAATTGGATGACTTAGAAATATATAATAGCACCAAATATATATATCTTCTTTCTTTCTCACTCAACCCTTCTTAAATAAACTTTCATTGATTCCCAATCACCTGTAGCTTCCTAGATTTAGCTTTTTAGGACCTAGATAGCCCTTCCAAACCCATATCCATCCCCCTAGGGCTCATCTTCCTAGGACAATAGTGACCAATTTGGATATGAGCACAAAAATTTAGGGGTGTCCCTTTTCTGGCATTATTGTCCAAGTTTATTTTCACCTCTCACGGTCAGGTTTTCTTGATTCCTAATCTTTTCCCCTATTAGCCTAATACAAATTCATCTAACCCAGGGTTGTTAGTTTCCCTATAAAATGGAATTCAATGTACATTTATAAGGGTTGGTTCTCATTCATTGGAAAATAGAAAGAATACAATCAAATATACTCAATCACTCTTCCATATTATTTGCATATAACCTTTTAAGACCAATTCAAGCCTATTCAATCACTCATACCAATCCCTAGTCATCCAAAGTACATTCTAGTTTTGCATCTAGTTGTATACATCACATAATTTCATCAAGAACTTCAAATGGGAGAAATACATTAGCTAGATCCCTCTTTGGAGTATTGGTATATAGGCAGTGTACCCACACATGGGGTGTGAAGTGTATCTAATGTATCCTTTACACACTAACCCCTTCTCTCTTTCCTAAGTTTACTATTTAGGTTTAAGTATTAGGAGATCCTAATGGTTTTGAAGATAAAATTAGACACATAGTGAGCTCTGCATAGAATCAGGATTCAATATTTCATTTCTAAGGTGTTATAAACCTACTAAACAAAACCCAAAAAATCCAAGTCACCAGGATAATAGCACCAGAATTAGACACTAGCATCAAAACTAGGCAATAACTTTGAAAAGTGGACTATAAGACCAAGTAATAGGGTTTATTGAGTTTGGTGCTCCTATATAATCTATAAATAGAGTTCTAGGTTCTATTTGTGATAGTCTACCATCCCTACACAGTAATTCCCAGATTCTAAATCATTTGTTTTAACCTAGAATAAGCTAAGTTTGATTTCTCTACACTTCTTACTTTTTTTAGAAAAGATAAAATATATATTTATTTTCAAAAAATATTAGGATAATTAAGATACATTAATTACAAATTTAGATTTACTCAGACCTTTTATTTTCTTAGGAATTAAACCTCTAATTCCCAAAAAGAATAAAACATTTGGTGAACCCAACTTACTTCAAATTTTTGCACAAAAACCTTAGAAACCCTAGAGTTAATTATTTTGTATTTTTTGAAATATTTCCATAAATTTTACTAAATTTAAAAAATAAAAAAACCACAAATTAATTTAAATATTTTTAATAAATTCACTCAAACCCTAGTTTTCACATACTAGGTCCTATTTGCATACAAATACTTTCAAACCACTAGGAAAAATATAATGTTAATTTTAGAAATAGTTTTAGATTTTTCCTAAAGTTTTCAAGTTAAATTCTAAAAATTCATAATTTTTTTTTAAAATTATTATACTAACTTTGAAAAAAAATCTTTTCAAACCCTAGTTTGTACATACTAGGTCTTATTTGCATATAGATACTTTCAAACCACTAGGAAAAATATACTACTAATTTTAGAAATATTATTAGATTTTTCCTCAATTTTTCTAAATTAAAACTACAAATCTTCTATAATTTTTTCAAATTACTATACTAATTTTTAAAAAAAACATTGAACACCCTATTTGCATCAAATACATTCTCAATTATTCTTCAATACTTTTCGCATAATTTTTTGAAAATTTAGTTTCATATCAAAACCAAAAATTGAATTTCAATTTCAAAAATTCATATTATTTTGTAAAAAAATATTATTGTCAAATCCCTAGTTGCATATACTAGCACCTATTTGCTTCTTGAGGTATCAACTTACATCCATAATCAAATTACAAAAAAAGATTCTTTCTTATGTACAAACTTTTCTTACATTTCTTGCAAGTAACAAGGAAACCATAATGGGCCCTATCATGTACGTGAATGCTGAAGTTTATCATATATTAGTACAAAAATTCATCCTCTATATTTCATGATTAATTTTCATAATTAGAGATGATATTAAAAAATTTATTGCTCAAATTGCACAAAATTTCAATATTTATTTTGCATATTCTTTATCTCTCATGAGGAACAATGTCCAACTCTATTTTTCTAAACATGTTAGAAATATTATGTCACAAGTTAGAGATCTTTATGTATTCATGCAAAAATTAATGCTTTCTATCCCTTGCTTTCTATTTATCACATGGACAAAATTTCAAGTTTATCATGCTAAACACATTAGAAATGTCATAGCACATGAAAAAGTTTTTTATGCATTCATGCACAGATTCATGCTTTCTATCACTTTCTCTCTATCTCTCATGTGGATTTTTTTTCAATTTTATCTTGCAAAATATATTAGAAATGTCATGATTCAAGTCAAAGTTTTCTATGCATTAATGTACAATTTCATGCTCTCTATCCCTTGTTTGTTATCTATCATGTGGAATGTTCTTTATAAACATATTTCTATATATGGTTTCTACTTAGATGTATCTAACTCTTTGGATACTTTTAAGTATCTCCTTATCACTGCTAGACATAAGCAAACACTAGTAGTTATATCTATCCCTCCTCTCTTCAAACTTGGTTCATCTAGCTTTTATCTCGCACCTCCTACTATCTCTATACCTATAGTAGATTATGTGGTACATGCTATCACCCAAGTTTATAAAGATAGGAAATTTTATTACACCCATGGTTATAGCTTTGTCACTTAGGTTAGCACCTTTTTTGATCTAGTTTCATCTCCTTCACCTATTATAGCTCTTCCTCCAATCCAAATTCAGCCACATTTGAGACCTTCATCACTAGCACAAAGAGTTCATACACCTACACAACTTCAAGATTCTAGACAGCTTATAGTTATAATATTCACACCTAGAGTAATTTCAATGAGATTTCATGTGTCTACATATAGAGCACATGTTTAGAGAGATTTTCCTACCACTAGATGGGTCCCTAATGGCCCTATAGTTGTATCTACTTCTTAGAGTTATAGAGGGACACCACCATTGGTTTCCACTATAGATATTTTAGAGCATTTATAAAATATATAGCTTTCCAAGCCATAGTCTCAACATTTCAATCATGCTTCATGATCATGCATGATCCTTCTTCTTGATACCAGACAACATGATAGGGAGTCTCCCATGAGAATCAACGATTAGTATCATTTCTTTGCAATATTACTTGTACATAGCATCATTTTGCTTGATTGTACATAGTTCATTTTAAATTTATTATATATAGTTTCTCCTAATTGAGTTTAAAATACAAAAATAATACAAAAATTCAAAACATAAAAACATTCAAATTTATTTTTAAAAAATTCTAAAAATATTTATATTATATGCATCATCCATGATTTACATTACTACTATTATGATAAGACTTAAATTTATTATTTCATGCTATTGTATGTTGATTTTCTACATTACCATGCTTCACTTGATCTTATTTGAGTGTGTGCAGTGACATCTAAGTACTTGATTGCTTCATTCTGCCCATAGAGGGGGCATTCCTACTTCTAAATTCAAAGACATACATTGATATACACACCCATTGGGGGAATTTTTACATGAATAAACCATCTAGGTTATGTCATTTCTACACTACACTCTCTAAGTTGTCATGTTGATATACATTACTTTATAACTTACACAGAATACTATATTGATATCTCACTAGTATTTATCACTTGTGTATTTCTTAGCATATACCTAGTATTGTACCACACATTTTTTGCATACTCTCACATTTTCTTTTATTATTTATATGTGTTTGTATCTTCCATCTATTACATGATTTCCTTTCTTTCTTAGTGTAGCTTGTGTGATTGCATTTTCTAGATCCTATTTGTCTCTTACTTGTGCCTTAGGACATTTGCCAATGCCCTTTACTTCTCTTTCATGTATGTGACTTAGGACATTTTACAATGTCCTTTGTTTTTAATCCTATATGTGCTTATGGCCTATGTGCTAACTTTGATTATTTCACTTCTATGTGTATGAGGCATTTGAACATGCCTTCCATGCTTGTTTCCAATTTGAGTGACATGTGACCATATCCCTTATTTGCTCGGCCCCTTGGTCCATCTAGTATGCTTCTTGCCTCTTATTTTTTGTTTGCTTTTTACTTGTAAATTATGTGCCATGACATGATCCATATCATGAATTTACCTTGCTTTCTTGGATGCCATGATGGACATCATGCTCCATCCCTCCAAACTAACAACTAATAATTAACATTTCTAGTTCTAGTTTAGTATTTTGCATATGCTTTCACATTGTTATATCTATCTAGGCATACCCTTGTTGATTTAAAAATATCTTGATATAAATATTTCTATATCTTGAAACATATTGTAAAAAATCAAATTATATATTATATATCTTTTCATAATTAACACACTTGCAGGACTCTTTTCTTCTGAGGGCATTCATTATAGGTTCATCATTCCTACCCTCAAAAGAGGGGGAATCAAATGGGGGATTTGTCATAGAGATAAAACCTCCTAGCAGTCAAAATATTCAACATAGAATCCAAAGGTCAAACTAGTCACTTTAGAGTAAAAACATAGGAATAGTCTCATATCAGTAGTTAGTTTTCACACTAGACAATAGTGCCAGAAATAGATAGTAGTGCCAAAAATGGGTGGTAGTGCCAGAAATGGATAGTAGCACCATAAAATGGATAGTATTTCAAAAAATAGGGGTGTCCATAGTTTGGTACTCCTATTTAGGTATACAAACACTTAGGGTTTCCAAAAATAGGCAAAAAGGTTAGTTTAGGGATAGTTTTTGCACTTCTAGATCCTTTAGATTCAACAATTTTAACATAGTTTTCATAAATATAGGGGGTTATCATATGCAACATGATTGTTCTCAATTTTAGTTCAAATTGGATAATTGGCATAACTTCCATATTAGAATCCATGTTTCAGACATCAATGATTGGGGGTAATGTGCGCAACATATTGATCTTCTTTTGTTTTCAAGTTTAGTTTATTCCAAGCATTCTTAGTAGTTGTGTGCATTTCTCAATCTTCAGGTGGTTGGCATCACATTTGAGTTAAAATTTAATACAAGTTTATCTTTATGATTACCTGAGTTCCTAAGTTATCTTTCATATAATCCTAGTACATTAGTTTTGGAGTGTCTTTCATACAAGCCTAATCTCCATCTTTCAAAATGGCCAAGAGTGGCCTAGTTTCTAGCACACATTTGGCTATCCATGCCATAGTGTTAAATTTTTAGCACATTCATGAGTTCCATAAGACATCTCATATGACATATATTCTATACTAGTATCACTTCATAGCTTCACTTCATGGGGCAATGATGGAGCAAAAGAGCTAGCCTTTGTATTCTTGAGCCACCTATTCAGAGGGATTGGACATATAGTCTAGACATCGATTAACACACACATGACTTGTTAACTTCACTTAGTTAGAGATGATGGATCCAAAGGGCCAAACTTTGTCTTCTTGAGACACATTTAAAGGAATTGAGCACTCAGCTCCATTCACTATATTTCTCTTGATTTAACATATACTCAACATAATCTAGCATCACAACATGTTTTATATTAGTTCACATACTTGGTGAGTTGTATTCATTCCTCTCTCTTCCTTTACTCAGCCTTTGCATGTTCTTATTTTAGATATAGTGTATTTAGTAAGAACTGATCTACTTCATGTTTTTATTTGTAGATTCACACATCATAACATTCTCTCTCTATGCAAATCTAGCATCATATAGCTTCATGAGCTTTTCCCCTTACAAGTAAGTTTAGGTATGCTTTATATTTTTCCTTTATCCTAGTATTTCAATTTGTTACATCACTAGAATAAAGGGGGGGGAATGTAATCATAGAAAATGAAAAATTGGATGACTTAGGAATTGATAATAACACCCAACCTATAGGTCTTCTTTCTTTCTCACTAAACCATTTTTGGTTAAACTTTCACTAATTCCCAGTCACTAGTAGCTTTCCAGACTTAGCTTTTTAGGACCTAGGAATCCCTCCTAGACATAGATCCACCCTCCCAAGGCTCATCCTCCTAGGAAGATATCATCCAATTTGGATAGGATCACCAAAATTTAGGGGTGTCCTATTTTTAGTGCTATTGTCCAAGTTCATTTTCACCTCTAACAGTCAGGTTTTCCTGATTCCTTATTTTTTCCTCTGTCAACCTAATACAAGTTCATCTAACTTAGGATCATAAATTTACTTATGAAAGTCCATTAAATTTCCATTTAGAAGGGTTAACACTCATTCACTATAAAAGAGCAAGAATACAAGAAAATACACTCAAGCACTCTTTCCTCTTCTCTACATATAACCTTTTAAGATAAATTCAAGCCTATTAAAGCACTCATACTAGTCCCTAGTCATCCAAATTACATTAAAATCTTTCATCTAATTTTATAAATCACATAATTGCACCAATAACTTCAAATGGGAGAACTGCATTAGCTTAATCCATCTTCAAATTATTGGTATGTAGGCAACATGCCCACACATAGGGTGTGAAGTGAATCTAGTGTATCCTTTACACACTAACCCCTTCTCTCTTTCCCAATTTTAATATTCAATTTCAAGTATCAAGAGATCCTAAGGGTTTTGAAGATAAAATTGGACACATAATGGGCTCTACATAGAATTAGGCTTCAATATTTCACTACCAGGGTGTTACAGACCTGTTGAACAAAAACTAAAAAATCTAGGTCACTAGAACAATAGTGTCAAAATTGAACACTAGCACCAGAAGTGAAAAATAGCTCTAAAAAGTGGACTATAACACCAAGTAGTAGGGTGTCTTGAGTTTGGCACCCCTATCCAATCTAGAAATAGAGTTTTGGGTTTTGTTTGTGACAGTCTACCATTGCTGCACAAAAATTTCCATATCTTGAATCATCCATTTTGACCCAGAATAAGTTAAGTTTGATTTCTCTACACTTATTGCTATTTTTAGAAAAGATAAAATCCATATCTATTTGCATAAATCAGTAGGCTAATTAAGATACACTAATTACTGATTTACATTTACTCAAACCCTTTATTGCATGTCAAGGATACCTAGTGCATGTCAACATTAGTGCATGTCAAGGATACCATGAGTATTTTAGCATGTTAAAACTAATATTTAGCCTTTTACATTCTATAGGGGCCAAAAATGGCAAGTGGGATCTCAAAATGGCCTTTTTCACACTTAAAATTACCCGTAAGTGACCTTTTTAAGTCATGAAACTTTAGACTTAGGCTAATGTCATGTAATTGAATAGATTTAAGGGTATTTTAGACATTTTAACGAATTTTTGACCTATAACTTAATCCTTTTTAATCCAAAAACTCCACTTTTGATGCAAAATACAAGGTTTAAAAGGAACATGATAACTAAACAAGGTTTATAACAGTACTAAGAAAACTTTTGAATTGTAAAAATTGGTATTTGGCCTTGATAGGACAAATTACCAATATTTTTGGTAACTCAAAGGGGATGACTAGCCTAATGGTCAAAAGAACCTACTGGATTTCACATGACAATGACAATCTAAAGCATAACAACTTGATTTGATGACTCTCTTGAATGTAAAATAGACTCTTTTGGGCTTTGATAAACCTATTTTAACTATAACCATAATAATATTGAAAATAAATTGAAATAAAAACTAAAATAAGAAGAAAGGACAACTAACCTATGAAAATAGGAAAACAAGATAAACACAACAGAAAGGAAACAGACTATTGTTTGTGTTATTCACTTATTAAAACAAGACAAACCTAAAATGACTAACCTAAAGTGAAAAAGTTTCCTCTAGGGTCAAATGGAAACCTATTTTGTGTACCATGGAACTTTGAAACATGTTTTCCATCTCTTGATAGTGTCTTTTTTTAGATAAGATGATTTGCTCGTTCATGTCTTCTTAGTGATGCAATTGGGCCTCCCACTTCCATTATTAGGTGCATGGATTGAAGATATGGATCCAAGACCCAATAATCCTCTTCTAAAATTATTATTTCTTACATCAATAATGTAAATTCTTCTTCATTCATGGGTTGATGATGATTTGTCTCATTATCATTCAATGATTGTATTGGAAAATCAATTGAAATGCTTGGATTGGTGTCTTCATTATGTTCCATTTGAGGTAATGTTTTGTTAATATATTCAAATTCTTGATAGGTTTTCAAACATTGTTGAAATATGTCAATAATCTCTTCTTGATGGATAGATGCAATAGTATTCTTTATAAGACATTCCTCAATATCCATATTGGGTGGAGATGGACTATCAAAGTCAGAACAAAAGCCCTCCAAATCATCCCAAAAGGCATTTATTCATGATCACTTGAAAATACATTGATTTAATTAGTATCCTTACCATTTGAAACATATTGATCACACATTTCCAACCTTTTGATGGATTCATAAGAAATTTATTGATTTGTTACACTTGTTTCATATTCATCTTCAATAAAGAATGACATCTCATCAATCCACTCAAGATCCAGCTTAGCTTACCTTGGCATATCCATAATAACATTACCTTATTAAAGCTCCAAAAAATTGGTGGAATCCTTAGATGAATATCCAACCTAATTTCCTATCTCATCATCCAAATCTGCCATCTCAAGCTCTTCAATCTCATTCAAAAAATCATGGTATAACTAATACCAATGATCATCAACTTTAGAAATTTTCTCAATCTCAATAATGGATCTATGTGAGTGTTATTCATGGTAGCTTTCTAGATAAATATTTATCTATACTTTATCCTTATTAGTAGCTACAAGTTCTTGAGAAACATCTTGATGAAGAATAACTACTATGTGATCAAGAAGATATTGAAAAATAACTTCTTGATGTTGAAATGAATTTTTTTATTCTTTCACTTGTTCTTGTACTTATATCTCAACCTCTATCTCAGCTTCCTCTTTGAATTAATCTTATTGTACATCTTGTGAGACTATATCATGATATTCCTTGACAAAGAGTGTACTAATATTTATGTTCTCTTCATGTTCATGCAATACTCTTTCATCTTCATAGACCTCAGTTTCAACTTCCTCAATTGCCTCACAAAGGAGAGGTTCCTTTTCAATAATAGGCATGGTATACCCCTAAAAATACACAAGAAGATGAAAAAGGTCCAAAGAAGTTACCATTTATGATTGATTATACTCTTGGGGCTACTCAACTTGAATCACCTTCACCTCCTCTCTTTGCTACAAACTCTCTTGAATAGCTTTACATGAAGGAAATGACTTGGGATTTTAAGGAGGAAGGAGTAGAGACTGAATCATCTCTTGCTTGCCTTTGACTTCAGCATCTTGAATTATGCTTGAATGTTCTTCTTTATACTTATACTATTGTATCTGATTCTAAGTCATGAACTTGGGTTTAGAAACCATTCTATACTTGTTATAGCCATGGGTGTGAAAGAAGGAACTTATTGTTATGTTACCTTTTCATCTACCATTGAATACTGAAAATATTAATTTACAAGCTCAACTTGCTTGGATAGATATGCCTCATAATCATGAACTAAATCACTAAGGATGTCTTCCTACAAACTTGAAGATATAGGTGTATACACAATATTTTCAAAATTTTATTGATTAATGACACTTTGTATCTTGTAAGAACCCATCAAGTCTCAATATATATGAGTGCATGCCTTAAGGGGTGCATAGAGAAAGGGGTGGGTAGGCTAGTGGTGCTTCATAGGATTGTTGTCCCTTTTAACACTCATTATCTACACACTTGTCTTCTAAAAACCTTATCCCTAAGCTTGTTTTATCTATTGTACCCTTTCTATTCATTTCCCACATTTTATCCTCCTTTTCCTCACCTTAATCCCCTTTTGTCATTCAACTATACTAGGTCATCTGGGTCGATCCTGTATAGTTTTGGGTGATTTTTACTTAGGAACTAGTTTGGCTCTTACCGACCTAGCTGATGACCTAGTGAATAATTATCCAAAATTATGCTAGGTCAATTGGGTTAACCCTATCGATCGATATTTTTGGAAGGGTTTAGGGTCAAATCCACCTATATATACAAGTTCATTTCACCATTATTTAGATAATAAAAGAAGTAAGATATATTGTGTATCTATTTATTAACCATTCTAATTGAGGAGCAAGCTTAGGGTTTCATACTTTCTTTGGAGATACAGATCTTGTCTTATGGAGAAGTGTTTTGGATGAATTGATGGGCTATATATCCTAGAGATGATTTATCCTTGTCATCCTTACATAATATTATAGTTTAATTGGGTTTCAATTCATTTAAATTATCTAACACTTATCTAGTTGTTCCAAGTTAGTTCTTGACTCATTACAACTAAGCATAAACAAGAAATGTTCCCACAATGCTTCAATAATTATCAATTAAGGACACCATGTATTATGGAAACCAATCTTATTCATTTTCTTAATGCTCTAAATATATAATATAGTTCATATTACAAAGAATAGGGTAAATGCTTATCTAAACCTATTAGTAGCCCAAAGGCTCACAGGTGAGCATAGGCACTAAAATGTGGATCCTCAAAGGCATCCATACTTAAACATATGGTAACGGCATCCATAATATGATATCTAGATAATTTTATAGAGCTTCACTTCCTCAATTCGCATCTCTTCTCACTAGATCAAGATTAGATTTATAATAGATAAGAGCATCTTCATGTTAGGGTGAAGGGTGCACATCAGGGGTTGATATGGATCCTTAGTTGATCATTCCCTTGAATCCATCATTATGTAAACCTTATTTTTTAATCACCACATTTAACCACTTAAAAATATTCCCTAAAAAATTGAGTGTTAAATAACCACCTACCAACTAGCACTAGGTCTATGATGATTCCTCTAGCTGACATGAAAGATACCAAAATGGTAATCATAAAAAGTGATTACCTCACACAAAGATATCTGATGAGTTGGCATGGATCCATACTTAGCCAAAAAATGGGTAGAACATTATCCCATACAAAATTTCTAGTCCATCCTCAGACTAGTCTTTTAAAGCTTTTAGCATTTAGAATTTAGGTGTCCTCTCTTTTAAATTTTAACTAAAGTCCTCAAATCCATTGATAGTAAGCTTGAGTTCCTCCATGCCACTATCTATCTCTATGGAGGTGGTGTTGAGTGTGAGCACATCTATCTACTCCAATTCCTTCTTGAAGGCTTTGAGGTTTACCTTAGATTTTGTCACTCCTCCATCCAAGATTCCACCTTTTTCATAGGCCTTAGTCTATAAGTCACAAAAGAGTGATTCTAGGATTTGTTCCTAGTCTTTGATCTAGGTTCTCAAGTTATTAACCTTCCCCATTATCTGGGTGTGCTTTGACTTGTTTGAAATGTATACTTATGCCATCAATTCCTCCTTGTCCCCCTTTGCCTATTGAAGTCTACGCCTATGATTGATAATTGGTTGGAGAAGCTAAAAAAGATGGTGTCAACTACATTTGTGACCTCTTGAAGTTTTGTGAAATGTTCTTTTACCTCTTTGATTTTTGTAGATAGCTCCCTTTTTAGTGTGGTATATAGTTCCTCCTCTTCTTCTTGTACCATTTCCACCTTCAACCTCAAAAGCATTTTCTCCACTAGCATGTATACCTTGTCAACCTTCAACATGTTCCATGTGTCAATCTTATCCAAGAGGGATGGTTTGACTATCTCTATGCACTCATCTAGTTTCTACAATTTAAACTTTATGGCCTTTGATTCCTCTTTTATTTCTAAAACAATTTTCTTCCACTTTGAATCCCTAATATCATTAATGATGTTCTTATACATGAATTTGAAGGCCATCTAGATGAGTGAATTTACTAACCTAACTAGGTTCATTGCATGGGAATTAATGAGAAGGGAATCATGAACTTCCTCTAGTTTATCTATACCCAATATGGCCTTTTATGACACCTCAAAATGAGGCTCATCCATATAGATGTTAAAAGAAAATGAGAGACATTGGTGTGTCCTAGTTATGGTGGCTCTGGGTTGAATGTATTTAAACATGTATAAATATTCATCTGTCAACCCAATATAAGTATTTTCTCTTATTCTCAGCTTCATACCTTCTTCTTTTGTGAGGGCCAACTCCAATTTTTCTTCCTCCTCTTCATTGGCACTACTACTTTCTTCAAAACTTTCCTCTAGGGTTTCTTCTTCTTTCTCATGTATGGTTTATTATTTTGACTTATCCCCTTTATCTTCTTTTTCTCCCTTGGCACTAGCTTCACCCTTCATTTATTATTTCTAGGTTTCTTTGGTGATATTCATTTATTCTTTCAAGGAATTAGTATCACCTTTCTTATCTTCAGGCACTCCTTCACTACTTGGGCTTGCCTATAGTGTAGCTTGGTTTGTTATGTTAGTATAGGTGATAGAGACATTTTTTATTGATTATTTAGTTGGTTTCATGCTTGTGTCAACCTCTTTCTATACCTTCTCTTTCTTGGATTTTTCTTCTTGGGCCTTCTTCTCAATCTTCCTCTTTTTTGCCAGTGCTAAAGCCTTTTATTACTTGACCTTCATTTCCTCAGCCTTAACTCTATCAATATTCTCCTAATTCATGTTGGATACCTTAATGTACTCTCTTTTCTTCTCTAGTGACAAAATAATCTCTATTTATTCCTCACTATGGCCCATTTTCTTTCAAAATCTTCTCTTTTCCTCCTTAGTTCACAAAGGCTATGTGGGGGGATCTTTTGATGAGGAAATGGGTAGATTTTTTACCTTTATAATCATGGTGGTAGTGCTACCTTGGAGGGCCTTTTGGACTTCTTTGGTACTAGGCTCTTTTCCTACTTCTATAATTTAGACCTTGGTTCCTCCTTCTTCCTCCTCTTCTATCTCTTTTTATGCCTTTTGCACCTCCATTTCCTCACATGCCTCTTGCACCTCCATTATACCAAGGTTATTGTTGGCATTACAATGGACCCTTGTACTTCTTCTTCTTATTATCCTTCTTTTTTGGAGAAGTAGTCCCTGGTGTGAAGGTCACACACTTTTTCTTTGGAACTGAGGAGGTGGCTTCTTTGCTAGAGGCAATTTTTAACCATAGGCACTCGTAAATTTTTTCAAGTGTTTCTCCTCACTTTTTTTTGATTATTTATTATATTCTAAAATCATTTTCTTCCCTTCATCATTGATCTAGAGGGTGAGATCATCATCCTTCTCAGGGTTTGTGCCCTTCTTTCTTGGCTTCTTCTCATAGTATAACATGTGTATGTGCTCGACTATTACTTTATTTTGGAGGGGATGGAGGTTAGTGTGATCTAATTCATCCTCCTCATATTTGGTATTTTTTCTTCCTATTTTCATATATTTGTTCCATAACCTACTTCTTTTCAAATCCATGACCTTCACCAGGATGTCTAATTATTGAACATTGGGAATTATCCTTAGCACATCCATGAAATACTTGTTATAGGTATAATCCACTAAGAGGGGGTGAATTAGTGATGTAAAACAATCCAATTCAATTTCCAAACCCTTTTAAATACTTAATCATTCAACACAAACATTTATGAAGCATACAGATCATTCATAGTAGTGAAAAATAAACATAATGCAAGATCACATACACAACATAATATCTACATGAAAAACCCTCTTTGGGAATAAAACCCACTCTAAATCCTAAAAAAACATGGACTACTATCCTATAAGATGATAAAAAATAAGAGACTAATCAAATCCTTCTGATCAATAACCTTCAGTCAAGTCCTTTTGACCTACAACCTTGATCAAGTCCTTTTAATCAAAGGTCTTTAGTGAAACCTTGTTTCACAAGTAGAAACTACCCTTAATAAAGATTAAGTCCTTTAGATCCTCCTTTAAAATAACACTTCCACCTTAGATTTGATATATTCAACACCTAATGATGTATCTCTAATTTATAACCCCTACACAAACTCTTTCTCTCTATCTTAAACAAGACTCTCACATAGGCATGCCACAATCTCTTTCTTTCCTCAATCAAACTATCTTCATATGCACATTCAGACCTCTTTGCATATCCTTAAATTATAAGAGCACTATTCTAACATAAAAAACATGACCTATAGGTCATACACATAGTCCTCAATCTATTCTACTCTTCAAATCATCCTCAGGGCACTCTATGCCTCCTCTCCACAAAACACACACAAGCCTCTCTCAAATCTCTCCTAAATATCTCATTTACATGTCTAAAAACCAACACATTTGGTTTCACTATATATAGAGAAATCATGAATTAACAAGATCATAATATTTCCTTATTGGCCACAAAAACATGCCTTCACCCTTAAGGAATCTCATATAGGTTACACTTAAGCATAATCCCCTTTCAAAATAGGCCTAAGTCACTTTTAGGTCCTATGGAAACCCATTCACCTATTTGATAGATTTATGAGCAAATTAAGAACACATGACCACTTAATGATACATAGGTTCACTCCTTATGTCCCCAAGGACATCCTCAAATGATAAATGTTACCTTATCTCACCTCTGCATATGGTCAAACAATTCAAATAGAGACTTTTTACATAGGAACAACATTACCAAACATATAGTCAACTTCTTAAGCATTGTTCATACTCAAGATAGATTGATCACACCTCCAAAATCCACACAGAGCATCCTCATGGATTCCACATCAGTCCTCAATATTCAATTCATTAAGATACATTGAAATAACATCAAAATGAGCTTAAATATCTTTCTCGAGTCACTTGTAGAACAAGCACGAACACATAGTCAACTTAGAACATTAATATCTTTGACTATACATACTTCTAGATCTTCAAATTAGGTTCATTATATTCACCATGGAGTCCTCTTCATCTTTAATTTTAAAATAACCATCAAATTTGACTTATATTAAAATATATGGACCAAATATAGGGATCTATTTTTTCCCTATGTTAAATTCAAATATTTGAATTCAAACAGTCATAGTTAACCTTTGAACACAATGATAAAATCTCATGTTCTCTTAGCTTAGATTAGATACACACCATTAATATTTAACACATATTCTACCAATGGTAAACATTAAACCTCAATCACTTTGACCTCATCTTGTGCAATATTTACATGTTGACTTAATGTGCTTCATTGATGTCTATAGATCAACTAGGTATTTAATGATCCATGCTCACCATTTGATCAATCTATACAAATGCTTTCTCACCATTAGATCCTTATCCTATACCTTTTCTCAATTGTTAAACATCATTCACCTATCCATATCTTACTACTTTTTGACTTCTTAGAGCAACATGCACCATTTATCTTGGTCAAACTTTAACATGTGCATAAATGACTATGGGGGCCATTTTAATATGCATGAGTAGCCATTTTTGAACCTTAATAAATTATTTTATGCTTCAAATCATGATCTAAAATTTATACCAGATGATCTCCTCACATATGAAAATCCAACCATATGACACACAACTCCTATAACCCTTGTATGTGTAAGATATAATGCCATTAAAATTCCTTCTCAAAAAACTTTTGTTACAGAGTCAACTATGTCAAAACCTAGCTGAGAGGTCAAATTTGAGAAAGCATAATTTTTTTTGTGCTTTAGTGCATGATCTAAAATTTAGTGAAAATTAAATATGCTAAAAATGAACAAACCCATATGGTCAATTTCTCTTGACACCTTCACACAAGCAATATATAACACCATCAAAATGCTCACTTGGCTCTTTTTGCACCTTCATGTCCTTGAACATGATTCAATACATGACTTGAGAACTAGCTAATAAAAAATATGGAATAATGTGATAATTAACATATGACCAACTCCTCTTGATTAATTCCCATGTGGCAATGGTGATTTCATCAAAATGACTACTCATATTTTATACCACTAGACCAAATTGTCTAGATGAAAACTATAGACAACTAGATGAATTCCACTTATGCATATAAGTACTCAAAGCATAGAGAACATCTTAGGGACCTATTTCACATGATCCATCCACCATAATCATCCCTAATCATCTCTAATCATTCCAAAACTTAATATCAAACAAGCCAACATAAAGCATACTAGAATAAGCACATTGCACACTTTGTCATTATTACTTGGGCTATTAAACCACTTTATGACATCACTGAAAACTCTAAAATAATCTCCCCATTTTTCATTGATGTCAAAAAACATAATATAAATCAATGTATAACTCACTTTCTCTCTCTTTAAACACTCCCACAATAGGAACTTTTTCCCCCTTTGACACAATGATAAAGTGGGCAACAACTAATCCTGAAGACCTAAAAAGACTATCATATAAGAAAGGACCATCTTACAAAGATGATACAAACTCCACCCTACCTTGATATACCTCTTCATTCCTTCACAACTTCCTCTTTATCCATGCCAACACTTTCAAGAAACATCTAAGAGGGACTCCCCCTAAGATTTTTGAGCCATTGCACCATTTGAGCATCTTCAGATCTCCACACACCATGAAGAATCACCATACAAGATTACTATCCTTCTCTCTTAAAACACTTACATGACCAACAAAAGAGCATCACACCACTCATCAATCATGAAATATCTTCTAAGCCAAATTTATAACTCACCTTGAAACATTCATGCTTTATAATTTTGGAGTAACTAAACAAAAGCACTCTTCTTCTTACTAGCCCTATCTAGCCCTACCTAAATACTGTAGAGCCCACAACTTTATGTAGATAAATATTATAAACCTAAAAATTACAATATGGATCACTCTCATATTCCACCTTAAGCATGCCAATTTTAATCACTAGACTCATCATCTGCAACATACATCCTTCAAAAACCTACTAGCCAATTAACCCTCAATTTTGACATAAACAAGAATAAATTGAGAACCACAAACCTTCAAATATCTATGAAGTTTGATTTGACCATCCATTTTTATTATTTAAAAAATTAATAAGCCTCAGACCTCAACTCATAAGGCATACCACTTTTCTAGCAGAGCCCAAAAACCTTAGAAACTCAAAACAAACAAAGTCAACACAACATCTTCCAGTCAATGTCCACCTCTAAAACATCTCATACACCTAGAGAAAACCATTACAAACATCTATAACAATATTTTAGCTTTCAAAACATTAGGAACCTTGACTTCCTATAACCCATTTTAGGACCTACAAGTTCTTAAGCACAAATTGGGAAACTCGAGAGAAAACAAAAATATCCAAATAAAATTTAACATACCTTCAGATTACAAAACCACCTAGATCATGATATAATAAAATCAATATATCTTTCTAAGAAGAAATATTACCTTGAAAAACCATAAATCCACCTTTTCCATCTAAGAACCTTCAATCTGACCCTATAGAGTATTCTAACTAAAAAACACCACATCAACACTTGGTTCTCCACTTGGAAGGAGTCTCTTAATAAGCATAGATAGATACACCCTCTATACCTCAATGATCTAAAACAAATACAACTCTTTATATTCATATTCCTCCTTTCTCAAATGATACTTATAGTTCTTATTCTTCTTTGGCTTTATAGAAATAAATTCCTCAACTACTACAACATTCTCCTTTTCTTCTATGATTGGATTATTAATACATGGAGATAACATAGATTTATGGCATACTTCTTCAACTGAAGAATTTTCTTTACAACTTGGATCCTTATCACTAGGCACTTATTCAAAAATATTAGGATGTTCACATGGATCCATACATACCTCAAAACTAGCTTCAACTAGCACCTTGGTCTTCTCCTTGAGCTTAGTCTCTTCATTCTCAATGTGAACATACAATGAGACCTCTTGAGACTCTTCAACTTCAAAAACATTCTCCAAAATAATAAACATATTACTTGGACCTGTAATCTCATCATGACTCATACTTACCACCTTTGGTTTCCATGTATTAATTTGTCTTCTTTATTATACTCTAGGATCTTAATAAAACCTATTCTATCTTGTAATCCTTTACTTGTAGAATCTAGAAATATGACCTCTTTATTCATAATTGAAGCACACCATACTTTTAAAAAAAAAATCATTTTTCCTTACCATATTTGGACAATATCTTGCAACATGTCCTAGTTCATTATAACTATAACACTCAATATCTCTTGAAGGAAACTCAAATTATCTTACCTTACATGGAAAATGTTTTACAAAGTGTCCCACATCATGATAGTTGAGACACTCAACCTTTCTTACACCTTTTGACTGATGACCCCCATCATAGTTCTATGTAAATTCATTCTTATGAAGTCTTCTACATTCTCTAGCTCTATGCCCAAATTGTTTACAAGTATAGCAGTAACCATTGATATTTATAAACCTTATGTCATTTGGATATTTGATCTATTTTGTATTCATTTTGACAACACCTTCATTCCTTGTCTAATGCTTTTTGTTCAAAGGATGATTGTCCTTTTTTTACATTAGTCTTCATATTTCTTGAGATATAGTCTTTGGTTCTTCTTTGTATCCAAGACCAGTCTTATCACTTGCATGTTTTTGATCATTCAAAATGTTGTCGAGATCACTTGAGCTCTTTTCAAATCTCACAAATGACATAGCCTTACTAGATACCTTTTCTAACTCAGATTTGAATGACTCATTTTCAATTACATACCTTGCACATTCATATTTTTTAGCTTTTAAGCTTGCAGATAGGATTTAAAATTGACAACTAAGATGTTTGACCATATCTTCATGCTCCTTGACATCTTCATCCATTCTTGCCTCAAACACACTGAATTATTCTTCAAAGTCTTTGAGATTATATTTCATCTTCTTATTGATCTTCTTCTCAATCTTTAATTATTCATGAGTGTTTGTCAATATAGTCTCATAGTCCACCTCATCTTCATCATCATCTAAATCACTCCAAGTAGACCCATTTCTAATGTGATAAACTTCCTTCCTCTGCCATGAATAGAGCTTCATCTTCAATAGAACCATCATCTTTATGATCATATTTTGAGTCACTATCTTCACTCTCATTTGATAAGATGAAATATTCTTTGGTGTATAGACTCTTCTTGTCCTTGAAGTACTTCTTGTTATCAACCCTTTTAAATCCCTTCTTGATTTTTTTGGAAATGAATGATCTCTTTCCCTCATCATTACCTTAATCATGCTCTTCTTCATCATCATTCTTATACTTATGAGAGCACTTATTACCAAAATGTCCTATCTCACCATAGTTGAATCATTTGGAGGGTAGCTTACCTTTATACTTGCCTGAACCTATTCTCAATTTCCTTAAAATTAAAGTAATTAGTTCATCCTCATCTATATCAAAAATGTCATCCTCCTTGAGTTTTTTACATTAGAACTTCTTATTTTTCTTCATTTAAATCTTGAAAGATACTTCCTTCTTTGGTGGTATATCATCATCCTTCCTCATCACATAGGTAGTACGGGTGCTATGTAATTGATCCATCTTCAACTAAGTAAGGTCATGATTCTCTTCTATAGTAGATAATTTTAGATCAAACTTAGGGAATAGAGACATTAATATCTTTTGAAAAATAGTAGTCTCTTCAAAATTATATCCAAGACCTTTAGTGATGTTCACAACCTCATCAACTCTCTACATAAAGGATGCCAAAATATCTTATTCATTCATCTTGAGACTTTTAAATTGCTTTTAATTAGTCTATAACATAACAAGCTTAACTTTTGAATCTCCTTCAAAAATAGTCTTCAATCTATCCCATATTTATTTGATAGATGTGTAATGAAGTAATTTGGAGAACTCAATTTTTGTAAGACCACAAGTGATAGCATTAATTTCCTTAGAATTATTCTCAAATAGCTTCTTATCTACAACATTAGATGGAGGAATAACATGAGCAACATAACCATCCAAAATATATTTCCACACACCAAACCTTATGGAAATAATGTATGTATTCATCCTAGAAAAACAAAAATCATAATTAGATCCATTAAACATCAATTCTTTCTTAGTAAAGAAACTACCTTGCACATTCTGGCTAGCCATTATACCTTGGATCACATTCAATTTACCAGGCTTTTACCAAAGGACCTTGATCTGATACTAATTATTAGAGGTATAATCCACTATAATGGGGCATGAATCAATGATAGAAAACAATCCAATTCAATTTAAAAACCCTTAAAAATACTTAAGCATTCAACACAAACATTTATGAAGCATACATATCATTCATAGAAGTGAACAATGAACATAATGCAAGATCACATACACATGGACTATTGTCCTATAAGATGATCATAAACCCTCTTGGGGAATAAAAACCATTATCAAGCATATAAAAACATGGACTAATGTCCTATAAGATGATCATAAATAAGAGACTAATCAAGTCATTCTGATCAAGAACCTTTGGTCAAGTCCTTTTGACCTGCAACCTTGATCAAGTGCTTCTGATCAAATTTTTTTAATGAAACCCTATTTCACAAGGAATTTTTACCCCTAAGGAAGATCAAGTCATTTAGACCCTCCTTGAGAAGAATAATTCCACCTTAGAGTTGATGTCTTCAACACCTGATGATAGATCTCTAATTTCTAACCCCTGCACAAACTCTCTCTATCTCAAATAGGCCTCTCACATAAGCATGCCACAATATCTTTCTTTCCTCACTCAAAATATCTTCATATGCACATTTAGACCTCTTTACATATCCTCAAATTGTAATATCACTATTATGACCTAAGAAACATGACTTATAGGTCATACACATAGTCCTCAATTTGTTTTACTCCATAAAACACACACACAAACCTCTCTCAAATCTCTCCCAAATCTCTAATTTATAATTATAGAAAATAACACATTTGGTTTCATTATATATAGATCAATCATGAATTAACAAGATCATAATATTTCCTTTTCATCCACAAAAACATGACTTCACCCTTAAGTCATCTCACATAGATCACACTTAAGCACAATCACCTTTCAAAATAGGTCTAAGTCAATTTTAGGTCCTATGAAGACCGATTCACCTATTTGATACATCTCCAATAAAAATAACATAAAACCACTTAAAAATACATAATTCCACTCTTTATGTTCCCTAGGACATCCTCAAATGATCATAGTTACCTTAACTCACCTCTGCATATGCTCAAACAACTCAAACAAAGAATTTTTATATAAGAACACCATTACCAAACATATAGTAAACTTATTAAGGATTATTCATACTTAAGATAGTTTGAGTACACCTAAAAAATCCATATATAGTATCCTCATGGAGTCTACATCACTACCTAATAGCTAATTCATCAAGAGACATCAAAAAACATCAACTCGATCTTAAATATCTTTCTCGAATCACTTGCAGAACAAGTATGAACATATAATAAACTTGGAACATTAATATATTTGACTATACACACTTCTAACTCTTTAAATTAGGTTCATTAGATGTGTCATGGAGTCCTCCTCATCTTTTATTTTTACAGTACTAACAAATTTGAATTTTATCAAAAGATATGGATAAAATATAGAGCTCTAGTTTTTCTCTATGTTAAATTCAAATATTTTAGTTCAAACAATCATAGTTAACTTTCAAACACAATGCTCAAATCTCATGTTTTCTCAGCTTAGATCAAATACACACTATTGATCTTGTTTGATATTTATTACATAGTTCACAATTCTAGATGTTAAACTTTAGTCACTTTGACCTCATCTCATGCAATCTTGAAATGTTAACTCAATGTGTTCTATCAATATTTTTAGATCAACTAGGTTTTTAACGATCAATGCTCACCATTCGATCAATCTGTATGAATGATTTCTTTCCATTAGATCCTTATCATATACTTGTGCTCAATCATTAAACATCATGCAGCTATCCACATCTCACTTCTTTTTGACTTCTTGGATCAATGCTCATCATCGATCTTTCTCAAACTTTAACATGTGTAGAAATGACTATGGGGACCCTTTCAATATGCCTAAGTAGCCATTTTTGAACCTTAATAACTTCTTTTATGCTTTGATGCATGATTTCAAATTTGGACTAAATTATCTCCTCACATAAGAGAATCGAACCATGTGACACACATATCCTATACCATTCGTGTGTGTGAGATATAATGCCACTAACAATATTTCTCAAAAAACTTCTATCATAGAGCCAACTATGTCAAAACTTTCTTGACAGGCCAAATTTGAGCAAGCATAACTTTTACCATGATTTAGTTCATGATCTATTATTTAGTGTAAATAAACTATGCTCAGAATGAAACAAACCCATATGGTCATTTTTTATTGACACCTTCACATGTACAAGATATAACACCAAAATGCTCACTCAAATTTTTTTTCCATATCAAAAAATTAGCCAAGTATGGGAAATAATGAATTTTGATTGAGAATCCAACTTTGCACCTTGATATCTTTAACTACATTTTGATGCATGACTTGAGATATGGTACATAACAACTAAGGACTACTATGATCATGACCATATGAACAACTCTCCTTAACTCATTCCCATGTGGTAATGTTGATGTCATCAAACTGCCTACTCATATTTTATACCACTAGACTAAACTATTTAAATGAAAAGTATGGACAACCAGATGAATTCCACTTATGCATAAAATCACTTAAAGAATCGATACCATCTTAAGAAATTATTACACATGCTACAACCACTATAATCATCCTTGAAAATCTCTAATCATGTCAAAACTGAAGATCAACCAAACCAACATAAAACATACCAAAACAAGCACATTGCACACTTTGTCATTGTTACTTGGGATATCAAATAAATTCATGACATCACTGAAAACTCTCCAAAAATACTTAGAATAAAATGTGTAAGGGATTTTTATCTAGCCTGATCAGTTATTGTTTGTGAGCACCAAGGGCACTACATAGAAGTTTTACATAATGATGAAAGTCATCATTCTAAAAATGTTCTGAGGGAGCTCCTTAGGGATGCACCATTCCATCCCAAACACCTCTATGTATTAGGTGCACCACCCCATCACTTGGGTATTGTACTTTTGGGAAAAAGAGGGTGGGAAGGTGAAGTCTTGGTACTTCAACACTAGGGAGTCTTTATGTTCCAACAAGACCTAAAGGTTATCTTTATCTCCATCAGGCACACCAATCTCCTCCATCATAATTAAAATTAACATTGACCCCCATCTGAAGGTCTCTCATGCCATATGACATTCAAGTATGTTCTTTACCATTTCTTCAGTAATAAATTTTTCTATGTTGAACTTAACCCCCTATGCCATGTGGTGAGTGATGTACAGGTAGGCCTCAGTGATGTCTGTCCATGAATCATCAGGGCAAAGTTTTAAACTAATAAGTTGTGTCATAACCCTCATGCTAGGGTCATTTATATATTTTATGGGGAATGTGAATCCTCCCTTGTAGTACCCAAATATTTTTGTGACCCTTTCTACTTCAAAATCATCCACCATCATTTGGTGGATGTCTATGTCAAATTTTGGGAGCCTGGTGATTTTAATAATTAGGTTTATTGATAATTACATGAACCTCCCTACAAAGTAGAAGTGATATCCATGAATGCATGAAATGAGGAACTGCACAACTTCCTCAAACTTCCTAAAACATGATAACTTATAAAGCTAAGTTTCATTAGTGGTCACAAGTTTGTCTTTGAAGGAGACATCAAATAATGCCATACCCATTTCTATCTTGGCCCCCATATCAACCACCCAATCTTGTACTAGATCTTTCATATTTATTGAGGTGTGGTTGTTGCATTCTTTTTAGCTAGTAGGTGCGCTTGAAAGATGACAAGTTCTCTCCTACTAAGATCTCTATGAGAAACTACATTTTTTGGTATGACATATTTGTGGGTGCCTCAAGATAAACTATTGTGACACTAACTCCTTCTATTGACTATGTTTTATTATTTGTATTAACCATTTATTTAACAATCCATGCCCATTTAGTGTCCTTATGTACCTATGACATGCTAGAACTCATGCATTTATTACCCATCCTAAACTAGCTAGTGTTGAAGCATGGTATGTTTAAGTTTTTAAAGCTTGTAATTTTTCTTGGTGTTTCTCATAGTCATGGGGTTTACAACTATGAATTTGGTTTTTGAAATTCACTTACCATTAATGATGGCCTCATCATCACTTAGGTTTTCTATCATCTAGTTTTTTCATAATTCATGCCCCACACTTTTCTATGCCAATCTTAAAGGGGAAGTAATTCCTTTCTCTATTCAATCATTCTCTTTTTGCATCTATGGGTGCTCAACATTTTACTATGATAGAATTTTTTGACTTCATCTCTGGTTATGTGCTTTAAATTTTTAGTTCAAATTAACTTGAGGTTTGTAACCTAAACCAGTTAGCCTTTCACTGCTTTATAACCTTAATATATCTAACTTCTTAATTATAGGCGATTAATGTCATGGTGGTGCCTATATTTCTCAAAATTAACTAGAATCCATAAAATCCATGAAAATCCATGAAAATCCATTACCAACTATGCATTCAATGTGGATCTTTGTGCCTCTGCCATCACCTCATTAAATTCTCTAAATTGTATTTTTAGTGAAGTGATATGTAGTTCAAAAGGTCACTTCTCACCTAACCTTAGGTAGATGCCAGCTTGCCTTGATGATCTTCCTCCTACGCTTTATTTACTTGGCATGACCTTCACCTTATTTATGGTAACCATTGGTGAAGTGCTTCATATACATATGATTCAACCTCCAAGGTTCCATCTTTTCTTCCTACTATGCTTCCATTTCAAGCACAATTTCCTATCTTAGTTAATTTCTTTGTTCTTTTATCTCTTACCTTGGCCTATCCTACCCCATACAAATCCCTTATTCTGATCTTTCAGTGCCTCACTCTCTATGTGTCTTATGCACTTAGGATCCTATGCACCTCTTTCATCTTATGCATACATAGCTTCTTGTGCACCTCTTTTCATCACTTAGTATTCATATTTGTGTAAGTTTAGAAAACTCCATGTGCCTAAAAACTTAGGTGTCTAGCCTCAGGGACTTAGAAAGCATCTGTTCTTGACTCATCCAATTGGAGTTATGCATGAAAATACCAAAATAGTTTACTTATGGTCCTGAAAGTGCCTCACTTATTCACTCATCACCAATACAACCCAAAACAACACAAAATATAAGTAAATGTTTGGCTTGTGCCTAACTTTATTTGAGTCAACACAACATAACTAAGTTGTGACCAAGAAGTCAATGTATAATGGCAAAAGTGTTGTCCTATTTCCTATAAGGCTTTAATCAGTTGTTTTTGAAATGCCCAAGGAGAATTTCATTGGAAAACATGCATATCTTGCATGCACAAATTTCTAATATGTTTTAGATGACATATGGACCCATCTACCTAATTTATAGCTTTCTCAAGTGCTCAAAGAACTTGGAATCATAGATCAAGACCAATAATCCTTCAATGAGTACCTTGCACTTAGTATGTTTATCATGCCACAACTTTTAGCATGCCTTATCTATCTATTGGCTTTACCTTGCTTGGGCGAGTACCTCATATAAGCATTCTAAGTCCTCCAGCCTTATACTCAATGTTTTTTGGTCATCCAAATGACCAATATGTGAAATGTGAAATGAATTCACTAAGAAATCTATTGGTAGAACTGCTTCAACACCAAACACTAGTTGAAATGGTGTAGCCTTGTTTATGCACTTGTAGGTTGTGCGATATGCTCAGGTACTCTTGATAATTTATCATCCCAATATTTATGACTAACATTGTATACCTTTATGAGGCACATCCCTAAGATTTTGTTGAATGCTTCAGTTGTGCCATTCACTTATGGATGATAAGGCATTATCTTATGGTGTGCCATCATGTATTCAATCAGAAAGATCTGCATAATTTCATTGATGAAGTGTGTGCCTTTTTCAATACTAAAACTAAGTTGGCACCCATAGTGATATATAATGTTCTCACATATGAATATCATGACTATGTAGGATGTTCAATATTTTATTGGCACTGCCTTAGCCAACTTAGTGAAATAATTAGTGGCTGTTAAAATGTATCTTATAACTATGTACCTTGTTGTAGGAGTGATTGGCCAAACAAAATCAATGGCCCATTTTTAAAATGTTGCTTGGGAAAGAATGGGGATGAGAGGCATCTCATCTTGGTGGTTGGTCTTCCCTATTCATTGACATATGTCACATGCCTTGGCACCATCCTTGGCATTTTAGAATAGACTTGACCACCACAAGATTGATTACAATACCTTTCATGTCATTGCATCTTCAACATAATGGCCTCATGTTATCCCCTCATGAACCTCACATAAACTGGAGTCCCTTTCATGTTCTAAGAGACAGTGGTGTAGGACTTCATCTCAACCTAGTTTGTATAGTTTGCCACTGATCAATTGAAAAGAGGTAGCATGAATTATGAGTTATTTTTTCTCTTTGGTTGTCATAGTTTGGGGTATAGATCTTAACATTAGAAAAGTGACTATCTCTACCAAGTCCTCAAGGACACATTGGAATATATATATTTATAAATATGGCATGTCATCCTTGATTGGCACTATTGCATCACCATAATTGATGTACGATAGATGGTCTAGGCATGAGTTATATTTTCCAGGATTGATAATAATTGAAAACTAGAAATCTTGAAATATAACTATCCATATACAAATTCACCCATAGAGAATGGGATTATTCATGAGGTACTTAAGTGAATCATGGTCCATAAATAAGATGAATGAGGTTTCAAAAAATTATTGCTTGAATTTTTGTAGGGCGTAGACCATGTCGAGTGCCTCACGCTCAATTATTGTACAGTTATGCTCTACTTGGGTCAATTTTCTACTTGCAAAGGAGATGGGATGATCCATTTTGCCTTTGCTAGGTTACAATATAATGACACCAATTAAAAATCCAAATGCATTGACATGGATGTGGAAGGTGGTCATCCAATCAAGAAATTATAAAATAAGCATGCTATCCAACTTGAGCTTCAAAGTTTCAAAGGCATCTTTTTGCATTGTGCCCCAATAAAATGGGCCATCCTTGTGCAAGATCTCCTCTATCAATGTCATAATATTTGTATAACTCCTTATTAATTTCCTATAGGATCTATAATGACATAGAAAGGTGTGAACATCTTTTTGTGTTGAAGGGGTTTGAAGCTGAATGATTATTACAATGTTTAAGGGATTGGTGAGTAGACCATCTTTATGATTGATGTGCCTGATCAAGGTTTCAAATGGTGTTGAAAATATTAATTTATTGAGGTATAAGTATATTTTTATCTACTTTCACCTTTAAAACATTAAGTGTAGGCTATCATAATGGTGTTTCATGATCCCATACATAGTCCAGTCATCTGGGCACACTTAGAGGAACTTATGGATTGAGTCCTTAAATGTAGTGATCACCTCTCTAGAGAACATGGATAAAACATTATTGAGTCAAAAGGGCATCACATTATAACTAAAATAACCCCATTAAATCACAAAGGTTATTTTGGGATTGTCCTCCTCTTTAATATAAACCTAATGGTATTTGAAGGACCCATTAATGAAGGTGTAAATCTCATAGCCTGTGATTCCATCCAAGACTTCATTGATGAATAGATTTGAGAAGGGGTGAGTGATGTAGGTGGTTTTCAGCATTATATAATTGATGAATATGATAATGTACCCATACTTCTTGATTATAATCACCATGGAGCTCACACATTCAAATTCTTGCACCAGGTAGATAATGCCTATGGCTAGCATATAATCAATCTTTATCTTGACCTTAGCACAAAGATTAGGGTTAATTTTGTAGGGGAACTTCTTAATAGGTCTTACAACATCCACCACATTTATACTCATTTTATAAGGGATGTGTGGGTTCCCTTCATGTCCCAATAATTTTGAGGGAAAAAGTCTTAGAACTCCTTTAGAAGATTCATAATTCACTCTAGCTCCATGTTAAACTAATATGCTCCCAAAGTAGACATATTTGGTTCCCATTATACATTTATGTCTACCTTGGTAGTCTTGAATAGTGTGTGGTATGTTTCATTACTATCCTAATGAGAATCCTCACCTTGCCTACTCCCCTCAATTTTATCTATATGAATATGATTCAGGTCTTCTTCATCAAGGTTATTATCCTCTATTTAGTGCACTAGTTTATTCTTACCTATCAAGTTATTCTAGTTCTGTTCCTTTTAGGTTTCATAGTATTCTAGTTGTGTTACTTATCACCCATGATATCTACAATGACACTTTTTAGAATTTTGATTGGTTGTATCCTATATTTGTTGGCCATGACACGTACATGAGAGGAAGGCCTCAAGGTTGGCCTATCCATATTTTCCAATATTTTATTTGTTAAGATATTGAGCTTAGAGCCTATGTCCATGAGGACCTCACACATAGACCATCCATCAATGGTGGAATTTATTAGGATTTCTTGATCATACTTTGCATTATGTGTATTCATGAACTCTCATGCCCTTTCCATGTGTGGCATAGTGACTTCAACTAAATTTTGTCTTGCATGTTATAAAAGCAAGTTATTTTATAGTGAAATCATCCCTTTTATCTATAAGAGGTGCAATATATTTGTTATAAATTATACCTCAACCTCTTTTCCATCTTACTTCTTATGAGAGGCAACAACTTACTTTTCTAGGTCTTGCATTAGTTGGAGCTCCCTTTGTAGATTTTGAATCACACACATAGCCTATTGCAATACATATTTTTGGTATGTAGGGTTTGTATAAGGTAAAAATTTGGTTTTAGGCCACATTATGTGCTTAGTGTGGCTGTGTTCCCCAGATTTTAGGTGTAACTCTAGTACTAGTGTAGCTAGTGGTTAAGTGGTGAATCCACTACGAGTAGTTATCTATACTTTGATTGGCTTTGTGCAGATTAGTTGTGCCTTTGGAATCCACTTCTCCATTTTTAACTCATGATTTACAATTCTTATACCCTTGTCTACTCCAAGATTTCCTTGGGTCAATTTCTTGTACAAGGTAGGGCATTCTTTGACCTTGTGTGCTCCTCAATAATACCTACATGTTAGATGTGTGGGGAAGTTGTGTTGATAGTGCTCGATCAATCTGCACTTGTAACATGATCATGGTGAGAATATTCATCCACCATGTCCTCCACCTCATCCACTAGCACCTCTTTGTATCCCATTATATACACCTAAAACTAGCCACCAATGACCTCCAACTAGGCTTTTGACCAATTTCTATCAAATATCATAATTTGGCCTTAAAACATTAAAATTCATTAATTGGTTTGAATTTTTCATAAACAAGTGATGATTTTTATCCAATGTATCCGTAAATTGGGTAATTAATTTAATGAGACAACTAACTTTGATTAGATCATTTCAAGTCAAAATAATGATTTTGCACTTGAATGATCTAGATTTCTCTTTTCTACAAAATATATTGCACAAGGCATGTTCTTTTATTATTTTGTGTTGGAAACATCCTAAATGGGATAATGGATCCAACACATCTAAAATCACATCCTGATTCCAATCTAGTCAAATTTTGAGCCAATAATATGACATTTTGATCAATTTGATTAATTTGTGCACCAATGACCAAGATTTGCACCAAAAGTGATAAGTCATGTTTAAGACTAATTAATCTAAATTAAGAGCCTAATTAATAATTCCATGGAACTTTTTGAATATCTCTTTCTGGAAATTGATATTGAATAAATACATCATCAAATGACATCATTGCTTGGAAAGACATCCTTCGCCATAAATGCATAAATATAAAGATTAAGCCCTCCTATGCATCATTAATACCTTCCATGCCTTTCTATCCCAAATATTTATGAAGGCATTAATTGAATTTGGCCTCCAAAATTGAATTGATTCTTAACCACACATCTTAGTCTTGAGATGGATGGTTTAGGTTCATTCTGATCATTTTGAAAAATCTATAAATAGGAGGCCTTGCCCATTGAATTTAGAATCTCTTTTGGTGTAAAGTTATAATGCTAAAAATATCTTTAAGACACATCTTTATGTAGTGTTATTATTCCCAAATATTGAGCTAAAGACATCACAAGCCAAGACAATGGTGCCAATAGGAGATGAAGGCAACCACACTCCCTTGATGAAAACCTCTTAGGCACAATTCAAGAAAGCCAATTGAAGAAGACTCTTGGAGCATCAAAGAAGGTAATAAAGGTAATTTTATTTCATTTTAGTTGTGCTTTGTTCATTTATATTATTCACCATGCTCCCCCCTTGAGATAGGCTTAAGGTGTTAGTTTTAGTGTGTTTTGTTTGGATTTTGATTTCATTCACTAACACCATAGTAATATAACCATATTGTAATCCTATGTTCACAAATAGAATTCCATATGGGACCTAACACATCTTACATACTAATAAGATCAATGTGTAGGTATTAAACTAAGATTTGAAGGCTTGAAATGTTTTTAAATTGATTTTCTAACTTTGTTTGGTTGTATTTCATCTTCATAGTTTTACAAAGAGACCATCGATGGTCTTCTATAATTGGAGATAGTTGTTAAATACTTTGGTGGTCATATATAACCATCAATAGTCACTGTGTGCACCCCAAAACCATCGATGGTCACTGTGTAGGGCAACAAGCTAATAAGACATCTTCTAGAGCTTGGTTTGGGGTCATAAAGGTTTCATTTTTGATGATTTTTTTAAAACCATGTGTTTTCTCCTAAATTTTTAGAATATGTTATTTGTTTAGATTTAATTTAAATATAATTTTCACAAAATATTGAAATAAGAGTTTAAACCTTTTTAATGTTTCTAATCATAGTTGTTTGGTTTCATTGAATAATGTTTTCTTTGTCTAATCCTTGTCTTGAAAGTTTTATTGAGATTTTTACTCACCAAGTCTAATATAACATGTTTTATTTCTTGATTTTTGGCCTTTGTATTGATAGGTCATCCAAAACCAAGATCTCAATTTTCAAATTTATTTGTTTCATTTGAAAAAATGCTTCAAGCTAGACAAAGTGTTGACCATTTCCTTATAGGGCCAATTTAAGAAGTGATCGAAATAAATTTAATTTAGTCTTTAACCTCTTTTTGGGTGATTAAAAAGGATTAGTAACTTTAATTTGGTGATTAAAGAAATACTTAGATGCTTATTTAAATGTTTTGTGCTTGTTCTTCTAAAAATTTACAACTTAAAGCCATGGGGCTAAATATCACCTCCAAACATTACATTTAGTGCTTTAAAATTGAACTCACTCCAAAGATTTTTCGTTTTTAATCATTATTTACTTAGATTATATTTATTTTAGAAAAAAGGAAGGTGTGCATGTACGCTCTCCCCCTATCCCTATAGGGAAATTATGGGATCAAAAGTGCCATCTTCATTGCAAAGTGCCTTAGTCCAAAGACGTAAAAGAGATGTTGTGAAGGCTCTCCCCATGACCCACATGGATTGGGTGATCTAGAAACAACTATAAATATATTTTACTTAATTTTTATTTTATTACATATTGGCTTATGAGGGGGAATTCATTACCTCCCATAAGTTCTATAGGGAATCCTTTCCCTAAGAATTCACCTCCCAACATTGTCTTCAACTCCTCTCTAGAGGAGGCATATAAATTGGGATCACCCCACTAGGATGGTGGTTTGATTAGTTAAAAAATATTATATCATTAGGGTTAATCTTGGGATGTTTAAGCATATTGGATATCACACTACACTGAGTGAGTGATAGATGTAGTGGTTTTAAAAAGGGCAAGACCTTTTTACAACAAGCCAAGTACCATAGACCCAATTTACATGTTGTTTCTCTTACATTTTGACATGAAAGTATTATGTATCTAATCCATATAGAATGATCAAAAACCAATTAGTTTTAGTCAACCCCACTTTTCCACACTATTGATAGAAATTTGGACAATTTGCTTGTATTTTATCATTTTCTTGCTTGGTGTTTTGAGACTAAAACTAATGTGTTTGTTTATAAACCATGTCAAAACCAATTTGTTTATATGAAACTCTTTTGTTTAAAGAAGTGTTATGCTAGCCATTTTATATCACACTTGTGCCTTGAAGTTTTTTTTCTAAACTTGTTTATGTGTGTGTGTTAATTGATTGATAAGGATACCATTATGCTACCCAAATTAGATATCAACTTTGTGCCTTTAAGTCTTTGAAACATAACATTGATTACATCATTAGAGCATGTCAACACCATTATTCTACTCAAATTATTTCAAAACTAATTTAAATTATACCAAAACCATTGTTTAAAACCATGTCACATATGCCATTTGGACCTTGTTTATGTGCTGTCATGTTGTCCAATCTTATCCAGCTTGTTTTATCAAAACCTAGTCTTCAAAGTTGAGTTTCTAATAAAACTTGACAAGTTTGGATTAAAACATTGATTTATTTATATTTAAGCCTCAATTCATGGGGATGATACGTGGATATTTATCTTTTGGGTTGCATAACTTTAGTTGATTAATTACCCAAACTTGATGACTATTTATTATTTATTTATTTATTCAATGTTTATCCTCATTATTGTTTGTGCCTTTGTTTAGGAGAACATAAACTTTCTCCAAGAGCCTTTTGCCTTATGGATTATGCCAACTGATCATGTTTATGTTTGATTCCATGTGTTATGTTTATGTTAAATTTGTTCTAAATTTTTTAGATTAAATCAAATCATCATCATCCTTGTTTCAATCCTAGCTTTTGATGATGTTTGGCCAAAACTCTTAGCACAACTTGTTTGATCCCAAATTTTGACTTCACATTTGGACAAAAGACCTAGAGACTCTTTTCCATTTCCTAGTTTAGATCTTGTTTGTAACACTTTGGCCTAGACTTTGACATACCAGTTTTTATTCATTGCTTAACCTTTTGTGTGTATGATATTTGGCATTAGACATTTTATGCTAAACTATTTTATGCCAATTTTTAGCACAATCCATTTTAGAGATATAGCTCCATTTTTAGCCAATCTCTAAGGAGTTTTCTCTTGACCTTTTTCATATTATTGAGGAGTCTTACTTTGATAAACTAGTCTTTATGGAGCCAATTATGCCATCATAGGCCATTAATTGTCCCATACCAAGATTTCAACAAGACATCATTATTATATAGTACCCATTAGATGAAGAATCAGAGTTAGAATCTAGTTCTATTCTTGGACCAACATCATATTTAGCATAAAAAAAAAATCAACATCAGTCTCAAAATTGAATTTAGAGTCTATTGAGTCAAATTCAGATTCAAATACAAAATATGTTCATGATTATTAAAACATTGGTTATGCATGTCTCAGATTAATTTGAATACATTTTTGATCCTTCTATGGTTTTTTGAGGATGAGTACTTTAGCTTCAACATAAATTGTCCTAGTATTTTCTACAAGGATTGTGTTATCTTCCCTCATTCCATTACCATTCCACATACCATTACCACCAACTATCATAACCATATTATTGACATTCTATCTCCCACAAGTGTTGATTGGGACTGAAAGAACCATACTTTTTTGAACTAAATCCATGGTGACATAGCATTTAAATAAAATCAAGGAGGCCAAGACTAAATTCATGTAGAAGAAGAACAATCTCCTAGTGAAACCTTTTTGGAGGCACTCGAGGACAATTAAAGCTCAAACATAGCATCTTCTAGTGAAACCTTTTTAGAGGTGTTAGAAGAAAATCAAAGTCAAAATTCAATGTTCCTTATTGAAACATTCTTAAAGGAATTATGGAACAATTAAGACAACTTCATGGGTATAAACCTCTTCAAGGTACCAATAGTTGAGCACAAAATTTCTTCACTGCATGATGAAGACATTATCAAAGATGAAATCAATATATCTTCCAATCTAAAACATAATTAGATAGTATCTACTCTTAGGACTAAACAATAAAAATATCTAGGGGTATTATCAAGAGAATATTCATAAGTCTTCAGCCCCACCACATCCAAAGTCATGTCAAATCCAGAATCAAAAACATTGTATGTGCCTAAAAATTCTAATCTTCATTTGTTTCCCCACCATCAGACATTCATTATCATCCACTATTACATTTCAAAAAAAAAAATATCAACTAACACTTATCCCTATTTATCATCTATGGCTACACTTTCCTTTACAAAGGCTATAAAGAGACCTTGTCTCAATGCTTGAAGGAATCAGACTCAATAACCAATGAAGATCATAATAACATCATTTGCATCCAAATCTATAGTTGATTATTGATAGAGTAGCTATTAAGATGAGGTGTGGATTCATAATTAACATGATTCGGTATTTTATTTATATAAATTTTTGATTGAGATGTACATCTGTACTTCAATAGGAACAACAAAATCATAAGCCATCTACCATACCGAGGCCAAACAAATAAGTAACATACCATCATCATCGACCAAAAACTAGGACATTGTTATTTTCCATCCTTTTTTCATTGTCACATACCTATCTAATCACCCCACTACTTGGGGGTAAACCTCTTACCAATTTATCCAATCTATCAAAAGCCATCATTATCCTAAACAATACCATACCATCCTATCATACCATTCCTATCTAGACCCAAACCTATTTTAAGTCATCCTACCCAATCTTATTTTGATCTTGGTTAATTTGTTTCTTCCCACACTTTTGTAAAGTAATTTTGATCAAGTTTCAATAATATACCAAATCTATGTTTTAATGATAGTCTATGAAGATAGTGTGACAGTTGATCTATCAAAATATATTTCATTTTCCATCCTATATCAAGTTTGTTTATGTGAACCTAATTATAACTAATTATATGAAAATTAATATCATTGATATAATATATTGTATCCTAGTTATAACCACCTATGGGAAAATTAGGGGAAATATTTATTTATCATGAATTATCATATCACCTTGCCATTGTTGTTTTCATTTGCCTAGCTATTTTCTAGATTTCAGAACTTGTTGGGACTTGGTCAAGTTTCTCCCTCCATTTTGTGCAGATGGAATTACTATGACTTGAGGTCATACTTAGAATATGTAGGCCATGCTCAATTCATGTTTAGGTCACCTCAGTCCCCCTTTTTCCATATGCTCTTGCCATTTTATGATCAACCTAAGACAAATGCTCTCACCATTTTGTGATTAGGTATCTTATCATTCTCTAATGAGTTGAGATATCTCAAATATCCAAAAACATTAAAATATTTCAAAATACAAAAAACATTTATCCTATCTAACCTAGTCAGTTATCCTTGATTTGCCTTATTGGGTCAAAGTCGTTGTTAGGATGCTTTCTTTTTCTTTTATTTTTAGTTTTTCTATTTATTTGTTTATTTCAATTTATTATTTATTATTTTTTTCTTTAGTTCATTTATTTTGTTTATTTGTATACTTTCTTGTTTATTTTCTTTTAGCACTTTTACCTTGACTCAATTTATATGCATTTATTAGGTGATTCCTTGCATATTATTATTGAGTCCATCTATATTCATACGTCAACATTATCATCATGTTTTTTTATCATTGGTGCATTATTTAAATTGTTTATTAGATCGAGAGTTAGTCCTTATGCATATTTTGGCCAAGTCCTCATGGTGTTCTATCATGATGCCTACCATCACATGTTATAGTAAAAACTAGCTTCAAGAAGGTCTATAATCAATGGAGCTACAAAAGGTTCTCCTTGGCACCTTGGAAAATCCCCCCATCCCACCCTTTATCAAATCAACCCATTGACCATTCTAGTTATATCATTTTTAATAAGGATGAGCATCTCCTCATTGGTAATTACAATTAAATAATTTCCAATGATCAGTGTCATTGTTCTATCTATCTCTTTCATCTCTTTGCATCCTAGTATGCCTAGTTGTTTGTGGCTTTTTTAGTCATTAGACCATCACATCTACATTTGTACCTACTCATATTTAGTCTATAAAATAGGTTATATCCTTGAGTAATGATTGCTAATCAACCCTAAATAAGGCAAAACCATATCAAACATCATCTTTTATCCAATCCAAGTCCTCTTAATGATTATAACCACCTATGGGAAAATCATTATATTGACTTTTATTCTTGATTATAACCACCTTTGGTCAAATTCATACTTTTTAAAAATCAATGCATGCAAGCATTTTAGTTTTTGGATTAATCTAAACCATGGGTTAATTCCACCTTTCTTCTTACTTCTTTTTGAGGGACCACCCATACACATATGTGATGGCCACTCACTCGAAGGGGAATCATCCTAAGCTTCCTAAACACCATTTAGAGCTTTTTCTTCAATCATCATCATCCTTTTGGCATACAAGTCATTTCTCATTATTTGAGAGTACATTATTGTGCCTATGGTTTTCAACATCTTCCCAAACAATATCAAACTTTAGACACCTAAAATTGGCCACCAATGACCTCCAACCAAGCTTTTGACTAATTTCTATCAAATATAAAAATTTCGCCTAAAAACACTAAAATGCATTAAATGGTTTGAATTTGGCATATATAAGTTCCAATTTTTTTCCAATGTATCCCTAAATGGGGCAATGCATTTTATGAGACAACAAACTTTGATCCGATCATTTCAATTCAAAATGATGATTTCACACCTAGGTGCTCTAGATTAGTCTTTTATATAAAATTTATTGCTCAAGGTATGTGCCTTTATTATTTTTTTTGGAAACATCCTAAATGGGATAATAGATACAATTCATCTAACATCACATCTTAATTCCAATATAGTCAAATTTCAAACCAATAATATGACATTTTGACCAATTTGATTAATTTCTGTACTAATGACCAAGATTTGCACCAAAAGTGATAAATCATGTTTAAGACTAATTAATATGAATCAAGAGCCTAATTAATAATTCAATGGAAATTTTTGAATATCTCTTTTTGGAAATTGATATTGAATAACTACATCATCAAATGACATCATTTTTTGAGAAGACATCCCTAGGCCAAAAATGCATAAAATATCAAGATTAAGCCCTCCCATGCCTCATTAATACCTTTCATGCCTATTTAATGATTTTATATCCCAAATATTTATGAAGGAATTTATTGAATTTTGCCTCCAAAATTTAATGGATTCTTAACCACACATCTTCATCTTGAGATGGACGGTTCAGGTTCATTCTGATCATTTTGCAAAATCTATAAATAGGAGGGATTGCCCATTGATTTTAGAAGCTATTTTAGTGTAAAGTTATAATTATAAAAATATAGTTTAAGCCAAATTTATCATTCCCAAATATCTTCTAGCCACATCTTGATGTAGTGTTATTGTGCCCAAATATTGAGCTAAATCCATCAAAAGCTAAGCCAATAGTGCCAAGAGGAGATGAATGTAGACACACTCCATTGATGAAGACCTCTTAGGCACAATCTGAGCAAATTGATTAAATAAGACTCTTAGAACATCGAGGAAGGTAATAAAGGTAATTTTCTTGCATTTTAGTTATACTCTATTCATTTTTATTCTTCACCATGCTCCCCCCTTGAGATAGGCTTAAGGTGTTAGCTTTAGTGTGTTTTGTTTGGATTTTGTTTTAATTAACTAATACCATAATAATATACCCTTATTTAAATATTATGTTCACAAATGACATTAGTGAATGAAATCAAAATCCAAACAAAACACACTAAAGCTAACACCTTAAGCCTATCTCAAGGGGGGAGCATGGTGAAGAATACAAATGAACAAAGCATAATTAAAATGCAAGAAACTTACCTTTATTAATGATTAAAGAGTCTTATTTAATTTTATTTCTTGGATTATGCCTAATATGTCTTCATAATGGAGTGTGGCTACATTCATCTCCTCTTGGCACCATTACTTAGCTTGTGATGGTTTTATCTCAATATTTGGGCATAATAACACTACATCAAGATGTGGATTGAAGCTATTTGGGCATGATAAATTTGGATTACAAGAAATTTTTAGAATTATAACTTGACACCAAAAGATCTTCTAAATTCAATGGGAAAAGCCTATTTATAGATTTTGTAAAATCTTCAGAATGCACCTAAACCATCCATCTCAAGATGAATATGTGTGGTTAAGAATCCATTAATTTTAGGATGCCAACTTAAATAAATTACTTCATAAATATTTGGGATAGAGAGGCATTAAATAGGCATGGAAGGCATTAATGAGGTATGGGAGGGATTAATCTTGATATTTTATGCATTTATGGCCTAGGGATGTCTTCCCAAGAAATGATGTCATTTGATGATACAATTATTCAATATCAATTTCCAAGAAGATATATTTAACAAGTTCCATGGGATTCTTAATTAGGCTCTTGATTCAGATTAATTAGTCTTAAACATGATTATCACTTTTGGTGCAAATCTTGGTCATTGGTGCACAAATTAATCAAATTAGTCAAAATGTCATATTATTGGCTCAAAATTTGACTGGATTGGAATTAAGATGTGATGTTAGATGCATTGGATCAGTTATCCCATTTAGGATGTTTCCAACACAAAATAAAAAAGGCACGTGACTTGTGAAATAAATTTGGTATGAAAGAGCAATCCAGAGCACCCAAGTACAAAATCATGATTTTGACTCAAAATATTCTAATAAAATTTAGTTGTCTCATAAAATGCATTGCCCCATTTAGGGATAAATTGGCCAAAAATTGGCACTTGTATATGACAAGTTTGAACCATTTAATGTATTTTAGTGTTTTTATGCCAAATTGTGATATTTAATAGAAATTGGTCAAAATCCTAGTTATAGGTCATTAGTGGCTAGCTTTAGGTGTCTATACCTATATCTTGCATTCTATTAGCCATAGCCTTCATTTATTTGGACCACCTTACCTACAACTATTATAGTTGCCTGCCTAACACCTCTCTCCATGTTTTTGTGCATCTCATCAATCACTCAACAATCAATTATGGTATGGGTGTAGGCATCACAAAACCAATAGTAGATGGTTGTGTTAACCTAACTAGTGCGTTACAACAAAGGGTAGTTTTGAACATCATGTGCTTCATGACAAACCTCATAGCTTATAATTAATGTGTTCACATTTATTTGAGGGTAGATGTGCTTGTTATGTCCTTCTATCTCACAATTGGTAAACCATAATCCACTTTAAGCATCTTATGATGAACTAGCAATCAATTTTTGAAGCTGGTTAGCCATGGATGCAATTTGCACCTCCATAAATGGGCTAACTCTAGTATTGATGCTCTTGATTACCTTGAATTTAAGTATGGCTTCAAGATATTTGTGAGGGTCAGTGAATGTCTTCATAGACAATGCTCATATAAGTGGTACTAACAATCCTCCAATGAACAATTATGTATGTTGAGAGGGGTGAATGTTATAAGGAAGCTTGGGAAGAAGTGTCTTGAATTTAACATCATATAGGTACACACTTTTAGAGATCCTTTGGTTAAATTATTTGAGTGAAGTGATGCTCTATTTTTCAAACTCAGTAATATTGAATTCCTTCAATAATGCTTCCTTCAAAGTGTCATATTCAATCATAGCCTAGTTAGGATCAAATTTCCTATACCAAGTATGATTATAATCAAGCAAAGTGATCACAAAATAGGCTTCCTTGAATATAGATTAGGTTATGCCCTATTTACACCATTTTAGATCACATTTTATCACATGTTCTATGGCATTTTACACACTGCAATACTCTATAAAATACATGGCCATCTCACAGTATATTTACTATAGGGGCACTTACATCTAAGGTGATTACCCCCTTGGTACTTATCCTAGCAATGGTTCTCTAATACCTCTAGCCATTGGGTTAGGCATTGGCCCTATTATTACTACCAATGTTGAAGATGATGAAGGAACTATACTACTAACTTGTGGTGCTGGGTCACTTCTTATGGGATATTACCTAGTCTACATAGCTAACATTAGCTACACTAGAATGCTTACACTTATGTTTTATGTTATTGAGCTAGCACCCAATAATATAGAGGTATCCTCACTTAACTCTTCATAAGGAACAACTTGTTCAATCACAAAATTATATTACAAGTCTATAAAAAGATCAAAGTTGATGTGGATAACAAGGTTAGTTATCACTCTTATTTCTTCATATGGAAGATCTAATGCATGAGCTAGCATCATAGGTTCAAAATGGGTAGGCACTTTTCATGCATCTTCAATGGTCAAATTCTATAGGATCCTAGCATAATCTTCACTTATCAACAATTGAGCTCAATCTATGGCTTCATTATTCCTCTCCTCATACTATTATAATTTAAGATATCCTTCCCCATGCCTTTCCCACTCTCTATGGGTTCTCTTGACACTTCTAGGTTTTAGATCTTCCATCAACCTATCACCTAAGCTCTCAGGTGTCAATTTTCTCTTCCCCTTCCATTATGCCTCACCTATACATCCCCTTATTTCTTGTTACACTACACATACATGAAAGGACTTAGCCTTCCATTATCATAGTTTCAAATCCATAATCCACCATTTGTTTCTTAATCTTTGTACTAAATTCTTTCATAAATGTGCCTTTAAGCTCATGAAAAAATTGATATTTTACTTCCTAAGGATAGGAGTATTTTGACACTAAAAACTCAAGAACTTAACTATTCAATGGTCCTTGCCACCATTTGTTAGTAAATCTAATCCAAGTGGAATCTAGGTTCTCAATCCTCTCTAGGTGCTCTTTCATCCACTCAAGGCACTATCTATAACTTCAACTTCTATGGGTCTTATAAGTAGTTAACCATCAGTGCACATGCTCAGGTAGTTTGTAAAATAAGACCTCATATAGAGCATCATACAAGTTATTTTAAACCCACTTCCTTAGCTTTTATCCTTTACAAGATGGATGCTTTAGTGAAAATATATCTTCCACCTATTACAGCCAGTACTCAATGTTCTCAAGGGAGTGTCAAAGCATTGTTATTTTTTACCATTATAATAAAAAAATTTAACATAGGTCCTGACAATGGAACAAAAATGTTGTAGTTTAATTGGGTTTCAATTCATATACTCTATCCAGTGCTTATCTAGTTGTTTCAAATCAGTTCTCAACTCATTACAACTAGGTAAAATAAGGTATGTTACCATATAAATTCAACATTTTTCACTCAACTACACTGGAATCAATTCACATAAGGTGAAATACTTATGCACTCACCCAAATCATAGTAGAGAAAAAATTGGGGCATGTGTTGGTCTAGTTGTGCCATGGTGTAACTCATTCTTCATAGAACTTGGTCATTACAATAATGACATTAGTAGGTTCATTGGTGTATGCCATTTCTAGGTGGAGTATGTTGGTCTATAGGTGTAGAGCCTATTTTGGGAAATAGTTATAGTCATAAGAGTGAAAGCCTATATCAGGTTATTTTTATTATCTCAAGGGTACAAGCCTTTGTGTTACTAAACCAAGTGTCATTTAGGCACTTTGATGGGTCAAGGGGATGCTTATATCAAGGGTCCATTCTTAGGCTAGCACTCTCAAAAAGGGTATCAAGGCTTGGGAACATGATTTTTATTACATTTAGGCTAATTCATAGGATATAATGACATCATCACTTACATAAAGATTGCATTAATGATCTAGATCAAAATATTGCTTAAACTTAGCATTCATATATTAAAACTAACATTATAACTATTAAAAACATTATGAAATTCAATACTAAAGTGAAGGACATTCAATCAAGGACACCATGTATTATGGAAACCAATCTTCTTCATTTTTTTAATGCTCCAAATACATATTAAAATTCATATTACAAGAATAGATTAAATGTTTATCTAAAGATACTAATGGCCTAGAGGCTCACAAGTGAGCATGGGCACTATAATGTGGATCCTTAAATCCATCCATGATTAAACTTATGCTAATGGAATCCATTCTTAAAATTATTCTAATGGCATCCATAATATGATATCCATATCCAATTATACAAAGCTTTGCTACCTCATTTTGTGTCTCTACTCACTAGATCAAGATTAACTTTATAGAAGATAGGAGCATCTTCTTGTTAGGGTGGAGGGTGCACATCAGGTGAAGATTTGGATCCTTGGTTGATCATTATACCATATCCATCATTGTTTTCCCCTTGTTCTATGATTTTCATGTGTATCCACTCAAGAAGATGCCCTAAAAACTTGGGTACTAGATAACTGCCTGCTAGTTAGTGATAGATTTGTGATGATTCCTCCAACTAACATAAAATATAACAAGATGGAAATAATACCAAGTGATTGCCTCATGATGAGATATCTGATAATTTGGCATGGATCCATACTTATCTAAAAAAGGGGCCCAACACATACCACACCAACCTCTTTCAAAGGTAAGTATTCCTAACTTTGTTCCTCCTTTGTAAGAGTAAATATATATGCATTTGTACTTATCTTCCATGTATTAGGATTATGTAAACATTGATGTGAGTATATGTATCTTATGCATGTATAATTTTATTTTTTATAATCCCTACTTTGTGCCACAAGCTTTGGTGAGCACTAGGTTAGATTTACTTTACTTGTTATTTATTTAATGAGATATCAAAACATAAGACTCCCTTAGGGTTATTACATGATTCTTATTGACTAGAAACCCTCCCTAACATGGTGTATTGTGGTAAGATATCCCCTAATCAGGTCTAGTGGATCCTCATATTGGTCATGTTCTTGCTTAACAAATGTGTCCCTAATCGAGAGTGTATGATATGATCTATCTTATCCAAGTGAGGATTGATTTATATACATGATGCATTTTTGACTACATAAATTTTGGTGAACCTGATGTCAAAATAACCCTTACAAGTTTTCATTTTACTTATTTCATTATTTTATCATTTTTATTATCATATATTTATGATACTGAGTCGACTACATCGACATAATTTTAACTTTTGTGCATAGGTTTAACATACATTCACATCAATATGAATCTACTCTATCTATGTAAGGATTTTTACCATGTTTAGGAAACTAGGTTGACCCAATAAACCTTGTACATTTTTAGGCATCCATTTTAGCATACTAGGTCTACCCAATTGACCTTATACATTTTTAGGTTTTCAGCAACATTATCTATAAAGCTAGGTTAATCTAGTCAACATAATTAATAGAATTTACAATTAAAAATCAAAGTTGTTTAACATTAATCTCATCTTTCTTTGCATCTTCCAACCCATCAGGGTTTCTTTTTATCCTTCTTTATCATTTCTAGCATGTTAAAATATTATTTTTCATAGTTTTTAGTCTTTAAAACTGCCCCTGTATAGTCAACTAGGTTGAACCTGTCGATGTAGTTTTATATTTTGTGTTCTATATAGAAAGGTAGGTCCACTCTATCAATGTAGTTCATTTTCATATCCATGTTTATGCATTATAGAGGTGACACTCTCGACCCTATCTTGTATTCTCTACATACACTATCAACTAACTTAAAACTGTATTGTGTTTCAAAGTTGGAATTAACCCTTATATGCTAGTAATTAGCTCACACTTTCATTTCTTGTTGCTTGCATGCTTAGAGTAGATCACATAGTCTAATTAGGTGTTTTTCAATATATCATGTATTTTCACTATTTTATCTTTTATGTACACACTTCCAAACCACAAAATCTTAAAAAGAATTTTAAAAATTATCTACCCAAAGCCTACCTACTTGGATTTCATCACCAAGGGGGAAGTAGAATTGGTTTTATTTACAAGTATAAATATGTGATTAATGGTATATTTTGGCTAATTACCCAACACCTTTATCATTATGGTGTGTAAATTGAGGTGGTAGGCCCTAATACAAGCTAGCACCATTGCTAATATAGATCTCTTTCAACCCAAACATCTTGAAACCATCCTTAGATTGATTTTTAGTTTTTTGATTACAACCAACTTATTATCACATCTAAATTTATAATCTAATATTCTAACAAAATTTAGGTTGACCACTTAGTTAGCTTTTACTTTCCAATTTGAATTTTTTCTCTTTACTCAATTTTATGTTGTATTGTAAAAACATGCATTGGCTAAAATTGGTGCAATGTTTTGTGTTGTGTGCCTCAATTGGATCAAAATTATTAACCCAATTAATTGTGTGTTTCCTTTCATTTCATGCTTTCTTAAAAATACTTACAAAATTATTCTTATTTCAATACACAGTCATTTTTGTTGACACATTATCTTATATTTTGTCTATTTTTCCTATTTCCTATACTAGGTCGACCTTGTCGAATTTGTATAATTTCCATCTTATGTTGCCTATACTAGGTCAACTTAGTTGACTCTGTACTATTTTTAGGCCTTATTTTCTATGCTAGGTCAACCTAGTCGACTCTATAGTTTTTTGTCACTTTATATTTCCTTAATTTTTGCATGTCTCTTTCCTTATTTAGTCCTTATCCTTCATCATGAAATTTATTTTTAAAGACAATACTAAGTTTAATTCAACAAACATGATGATTTTTACTAACCCTCATAAGGTCTCCCATAAGCAGAGTCAAGATCCTCTCCTAGATGAGAGTAATGTTTATATATCCACTTGTAGAATGAATTATGGGAACCCTTCTCATTCCTCTTTAAAATTTAATCCTCTCTTCTCACTTGAATATCAACCCAAATTGGAGTATACCCCTGAAATGCTCTTCTTTATATCTAATTTCCTCAACATCGAGAAAAGGATCTTTCTACCATTTACCATCTCATGATTAGTGGTCAAGTTGAGGAGCCTCATTCACCTTCTCCCACATTCTCACAAGGATTTGAGGGTATTATCTTCTTTTCTTCTCAACATCTTACCTCTATTATGACCCCTTCTCATATCATGACCTCTTCTTATTTAACCTTTTCCACCTCCATACCTAGTATCTCCACTAACATTGTAGGTTCTACATCTAGTGGGCCTCTCCTAAGACCCATTCTCCTTAAACCTTCCACTAGTGCATAATTTACTACCCAAGGTAATCATTATTATAGTGCTTCTTATTTTGATCCCTTCATTGGTTCAAATTTTTCCACACAAGCAAATTTTTCCACTAGTGCCTCACATTCTAATAGTTCCTCTTAAGATCCTACCAATACCAATAGTATTACCCAATCAAGTCATTCTAACACTAATTCTTCAAGTAATACTAATAATACCAATCAAACCCATAAACTCTTATTACAAACACTTAATAAAATGAATATTTTTCAAGCTCATAATACAAATCAAATGATGAGAATGCAAAATCACCTTCTCCATCTTCAAACCCACCCTTAACCAATGCCTTGGGGCATGCATAATCAAAAATTTCCCCCTCCTCATCTTTGATATTCACATGGAAATATCATTCCTCAACTTCCTCTTATCAACAAGATAATTAAAAATCTTCAAAATGAGCCTCTTACAACTCAAATTGATAATATTGATATAGGAGGTATCACCCCTACCATTTATTACAATGAATTAATTGATCCTACTCTTCATCTCAAAACATTTGTAAATCTATATAAATATTGGTTCAAATTAAACACCATTTCCACTACCAATCTCTTATCCAAAACTCTCATGGGTGAGGGTTTAGATTGGTACAATCAAATTAAAAATTAGTATATTACTAGTTTGGAAGATTTAGTAAATACTCTAGTCTAAGATTTCAAAACTAGTGATTTTATTGAAAATACCTTGGCCCATTTTATCAATTGAAAATAATTTGAAAATGAAAATTCCCAATATTTTGTTAAAAGGTGGAAAACATTGTCTAAAAAATATGAACATAACATGGCCAATGATAACCTTTTTCATCTCTTTACCAATATTTTTTTTCCCAAGTTATAATATCGATTCTCCACTCTCTCTCCATATCTATTGGAGGAAGATATTGAATAAGATAAATGTCAATATTTCCTTATGCATCAATTTGAGACTCTCCAACCTTATATGGGTACTCATATTTTACTTTAAATTTTTTTTAATGATACCAATGATGGTGTCATAGAATCTTATGATACCATTCACACTATTCAAGCTATTGTTCCTAAACAAACTTTGGAACTAGCCCCCCCCCTTCTTAATAATACACCAATCCTCATTTATCTTCACCTAATAACATCAATATTCACAAACCTTTATCCTTAGTTAAATTAATAAGAATTTTACATAGGCCTCTACCATGATAAATTGATCCCACTCATCCCATGAAATCTTAGTATGATCCCAACAAGTTTTGTTGGTTTTGTGCTAGTTGGGGTCATTCTCAAGAAACATGTAGGCATATTCATAATTTAGTTATGGATTTTCTTTTTGGTCCTAATTTTGATCATGGCTCTATCATTTGAAAATATCAACAAGCCTATGACATTGATTTTAAGGATAATGAAACAACTACTAAATCTCAAGCCTTGAATCAAGTTAATGCTCATTTGGCTATCTATAAAGACCTTATTCTTAATCACCAACCAAATCAAAACACCCATGACAATCCCACCCCTTCCACCAACAATGTATAAAGTCTTGTTGACCCAACTCCTAAAGATAATGTGGTTAATATGACTAATATGCAAAGGGTGGTTTATTTTATTGACCCCCAACCTATCTACACTTTTCTATCATCTCAAAAATTTCATGTTATTAAAGATTCTTCTCTAGCTCACTTAAATGAGTTGGGTAAATTTTAACTTATATCTTTCAATTATATAATTCCAATTCCTCTTTGGATAAAACTTCCCATTCTATTTCTACCATCCTTACATCTTCTTTACCTAACATTATTGACACTCAAGCTTCTATCAACACTTCTATAGATTCTCAAAACCAACCTAGACCAACTACTTCAGCTTTTCAACATAATTTACAATCTTATTCCAGACCTTTTCCTTCTTATCAACACAAATTATAATGTAATTACGATCCTCCCTTTGGGGACCTCTTTCAACATTATGCACCTATTTCTAACAACCTTCTTATGGGTTATGATGAATGGGATCCCATCATGGAACTCACTAATCTCCCATCCCAAATCCCATTTCTTGAACTTATGAGGACCTTTATGCATCATCAAAACTATCTCATAAAACCATTATTCAAAATTAACATCTCTCATCCTCCCCTAGTAGAATACGAAGCAACCTTATCTAGATATAAAGATAACATATTATAAAAATATGAAGAGATGTCCATCCATGTTGATGAAAAAATGGACACTTCTTTACTTAAAAATTCCCATCACTTCGATTCTCAATGAGATTTTACTTCATGTGGATGATCCTCCTCTATTCATTAGTGTTCAAATTGGTGATATCCAAGTCAAGTATGCTTTTATTGATGAGGGTTCTTGTACCTATGTTACCTCTCTTAATTTTATCAAAACCCTTAGATATTCTGAATACAATCTCAAATCCACATACAACACATGTCAAGGATATGATCAAAGGCAAATTCCTCCTTTAGGTTTTGTGTAGCTTCTCATTATTGTCCCACCTATCACCATTCATATGAAGGTGATGATATTTAATTTTCCTTTATCTTATAACATCTTTCTTGGTAGGTCGTGGACTCACCGTACAAGAGTAGTTACTTCTTTTTCCTATCAATGCATTAAATTTCCTTATTATGGAGCCTTATATAGGATTTAGGGTGACACTAACCCTTGAAATTTTGAATAATTATAAGACTATAGTGTCTTCAAGATTTCTACTCTTGAAATTTTGCCTAGTGTTCTATTCCATGAGTCTCAATGATTCAACTTTCTCATCAACTCAACTCGAGGTTACAATGGTAATCTCAAAAAAATTTAAAATATTCCCCATAAACTCTTAGATTTAGATTATGATGAGCCTGATGAGATAAATCTCAAGATTAAAACTTTTGATCTCTCACCTCATCTCATCTCTCAGCTTCCTACTTCTTTACAGGCTCATTCTTGAAAATCACCTTATGATGATATCCATATTGTCTTAACTAAGACTCATCATTCCATTCATCACACCTCATCAGATGATAATGTCATCCCTACTTTCATCATTAATATTTACACACCTAACTATGATGATGGTTATACCTTAGAGGATCCATTCTTAGGTAGTCTTGTTTAGGTCCATGATGCTGAGATTATCCATTATCATTCTCCTTATTTTAGTATTTTAGTGTTTCTTCCTATATTCCATCTTTATAGTTCCTAATTTTATTATTTTTCCTATTTATCATAGGGTAGAGATGGTGTATAAAATCTCCAATTTCTAAATAACCATGTAAGAGTATGCTTATGGATTGTGCTATGATTGAGCCTTACTAGTTTGTTAGGTACTCTGACCCCTATAGTTTACTTATCCTTGAGATGTGTACAACCCTCCTTCATCCTTATATATATCCCACTCCTCCCGTAGTAGATCCTAATTCAAATCCTATTCTTTCTCTCACTTTAGTTGAGTCTATTCCTACTTTTGATCCCATCACTCCTCTTAAGCCTAGTCCCATTCCTTCACCACCACCACCTTCTCTTGGTGATGGTTTGATTCCTATACCATAGATGGCCCCATTTACTACCAAATGAGACAAAGATAATTCCAAAAATCCTTCCATTTATGTTACACCTCTTTTTATGAGTACTTGTATTAAGCGTACTCACAAGCGTATCTATTGTTTATATGTCACATATAATCATTCATCCATACATTCTTACAAGTTATGAAAATATATTGAAACTTTGTGTATTTTTACCCCTTAGTCCTCAAACAAAGCCACACTTCCCCTAAAGGTACTACCTAAGTATATTCCTAAGTATGGAGAGGTGTATTATCTTTGGCACCAATATGGCACCCATCACACTGATTGTTTCTACATCCTTTAACAACATCTTAAATATCACCTTATAGTTATTCCTAAACCTTATACCATTCCTCCCATAGGTCATTATTACAATAAGGCTCTCCCTTATTCCCCCATGGTTCCACCTCCTATGGTTCCATTCCCTCCTATGGTCCCTTCATCACCTTATATTCCTCTACCCATGAATACTTCACTAGTGGACCTTCCCTCACCTGTGGATCCTTCCCCACATATGAGTCCCTCACTTATGGATCCTTACACATCTCCTTCATCTCCTATTTAATCTACTCCTATGCATTATTCTAAGCATCCCTTATCTGATAGCCCTCTTCAACATGATCCATCAAGTATTCCTACCTTTTCTATTGAGGAGATTCGACATGAAGTATTTTCTTAGTTTTCACTTAAGATAGATGAGACATTAGTTGAAATTTAACTCCAACTTCATAGAGACTTATTATATGTTTTGGATAATGTGTGTGGGAAAATATATTAGTATTTATGAACACATGCATTATGTTCTTACATTTTCATTTTTTGGATTAGATGTGTGTGTTAATTTTATCTTTAACTATTTGTTATATCATTTGAAATTATGTCAAATTCTTGTTTATCTTACATGGTGACTTTTATTTTTTGCACTCTACATTACTTAATCTGTCATTTATGTTTGTTTATGAATGCCTTCTTTATCATTGTTTTTTCTTTATCTTCTTGAGTTTCTTTTTTTAAACTCCCTTGTTTTTTCTTCATGATTGTTTGCTTTCTTATCTCTATATACATGGATAATTATCATTGTGACTTGGTTATACAAAGCTGGTTCCTTTTAGTCATTCCTTCGATACCATGTGATCAGTTAACAAATAATCAATCTCATTATACTCTCCTTCCACTGGCCCACTTTTTATTTCTTTTTTTGCTTTATTCCCTTTTTCATAAACTAAGCATATACATGGTTGAGACTTGAGATAACATGCTAGTTCATTTTTAAGCCTAAGTGTTCTAGTCAGTCTTGTATTTGGTCATTTAGCTTCTTTTAGCCTAAACCTAAAACTCATTCATGTGTATCACTATATCTCTCATGATTGGTCATTCCAAGTCTATATGGAAGAGGAATCTTAAAAATCCTTAAAAACATTCAAAAGCCAAAATAATCTAACAAAAGGAAATTATACAAAAGGCAAAAACATTTAAAAATTCTTAAAAGTCCAATCACATTAAAAGATGTGATTAAAAGCACATATCCTTCTTCTTGTTGAAGCTCAAAATCCATAGTTGGCCTCATGATAGATATGAGGTCTATTGGGGTGGGATAGGCTAGTAGATTAGAAAATGAGAATAAAAAATATTTTAGTGATACCTACTTGCTTATGCAAGTAACCAATCTTCATAGTAGATCAATGGCTCTATAAGGGGTCCTAAGGAATAGGGAACACGTCATGGGAGTTTATGTCTAGTTTAATTTTCTTATACCAATCTACCTTAATGAGTTAATCTTAGTAGCATGCTTATTTTCCTACAAAGCTTTGTGTCTATAGTGGACAAGTTTCCTTTGTACATTGATGGTCACTAGTCACTTAGTGTCTTCTCATGTCCTTATCATGCCTCTCATCTCTTAAGGTCTTCTCATAAGATGCCTATGTTATACTTTTTTTTTACATTCAATTTTTCACTCCCTATATTCCTCATATTTGCCCTTGAGAAATATTGTTTTGTTCAATGATCACTCCCCTAGGGATTCTATTTGTGAGTTGTATTGTAAGACCATGGTTAAGACTTGGCCTTCTTCATACATTACCAAAAATTTCATATTCCTATTACCAAAATCCCTTATTACTAGATTTTCACACTTATTACACCTCATTGGTGTTCCCTTTTTGAGTTTTAGTGTAAGAACATGGATAGGACATGGCCTTCCTCACAAAATTTTCTAATAATCCAAGTCACAATCAAAATTACATGTGTCAAATATGAGATAAGATGTGATTGATTATGAAGTTACACATCATTGACATGCTTCCCATCTTGATTTAGAATGTTTTATGATTACTTCATTTCTCTTTCACTTTTATCTTCTTATTTTCTAATTTCATGTAAGAATTCAACCATTTATTGAATTTTTTCATACTTCCCAACTTGAATTAGTGTGATAAATTTAAGACCAAATTTTGCTAGTTTTTTTTTTCTCTTATACTTCCCTATGTGATTTAGCATGATTTAGTGACTTAATTGATTTGTTTTTATACAATTTTTTTTCCTTTTACATGAATTCCATTTTATTACATTATTTTCATACTTCCCAATGTGATTTAGTGTGATTTTACTTATTTTAATTTGGTGCCAATATTTTGCTTGGTTTAAAAATAATTTATTTTTACCATTTTGTTTACCACCTTTTTAGTTCTTTATAATTAGTCATTTTTCTTGTCATTACACATTTTCCAACTTAAAATAGTGTGGTTTACATTTTTGATTAATTATATTTTATCAAGTCTTTTTAACTATGCATGTGCCACACATAATTCTAGAAAAGAAAGCATAACTCATATTTACCATAGAATATGCAATAACATATAAATACATGTGATAAAAATAAATATATCCAAACATCCACAACCACAACCATAATGCAAACACATAAAATCAACATCCAAATTCCAAAAGAGTTATATATATATATATATATATATATATATATATATATATATATATATATCAAGATTTTTAACAAAAAATATAACCATACACAAAGCTCCATTTCTATGGTTAGGCCCCATCCTATCCATCTCATGGCCTAGACATGCTACCCACAGATGCCTTGGTTTGAATCACTAGAATAGAACATTGTAAAGAGGTTGTCTAAGATCTTAGTTATGATACCTACCCATATAGATGCACCACCTGAGCCTGTACTTGTGCTAACAGGGTTAATGTCACTAGATGTGCCTCTCTCTCGTAGGCCTATACGTATCCCATTTATGTCATGGTAGCTAGATACACAACTCTCTCCTAAGCCAAGGATTTCCATTCTTATGCCTTTCCTACACCCTCCTCTATTAGTGGTTGCATCCCCTCTCTATGCACTTGTAGCCACCTTGTAGCCTCTCCAGCTAGTTCAAACTAGTTTGCCTAAGCTAGGATAGATGGTACCTTGGGATCCTCCAATATGTCTAGGTTGTATGGAATCAACACCTCATCTAGGATATCATGGATTTATCCCCTAACTAGGGACCCCCATTTTATCTCCTCATCCTCTATAATACCTACAAAAATCACACCAGCTAGATATTAGGTCACAACTATATCTCAAAATCTATCTCTACTCTATATCAAATAACTTAACTAAATTTTTAACCATCTCTTATTTTACCTAATTGTGTGTCACCTACCACTGTATCATCATCTATGAAACCATTGAGCATGGTCTCCCCATCCACACATCCTCCAAGAACCTCATCTATCAATCACCACCCAAAAACAAACCCTAAAATTGCAACTCATGCCCATCTTAGGCTATGCTTGAGTGGTCTCTCTATCACCTAGCCTTGCCCTATCCCATTTAATGGGTCATATAAGATTTATATTATCTTTATTCCCTACTACCTCCATCAATGTTGTATCTATGATGGTCATTTCTCCTCCTACTATAGAGCTAGTGGTAGTACCTCTAGTACTCCTACCTCTATATCCATCTCATTTCACTCTGTTGTATGTCATGCTTGACCAGTACATGATTTCTCACATCATGGCCTAAGTGCTAGCCTAGTCATTGGTGGCCCTAATCTTCCTCTCCCCCATGGATCTCTCACATGTTAGGCCTATTAACTAAAATTTTTGTACATTATTTTAAAAAAAAATTGAAACTCCAATATTATGTCATCTTGCTAAAATACCTAGTGGGGGCTAATGACTTGAATATTTTGGTGTTATTATAGCCTTTCATTTTGTATGATTAGATTAAATATGGATATTGAAGTGTTTGTCATTTTCATTACTTTTTCATTCCATAATAAGTTGTTTTAGGTGATTGTGGTTATCTGCTTCAATAACAAGACCATTATCATAGTTGTCTCTATTTGGCATATTGAATAATAAGGTACACCAAGTTGGTAGATTATTGTTCAATTTTCCATCATGTGCTTGGAAAATATCATAAACTCCTTACTTTTTAGAATCAAGCATATGTCACACATTTTATTGCACATTTCAATGGTATCATTATACATTTGGTATAGCAGGATTTTACAAACTTCATTTTAACTAACCTATGCATTCGGTTATATTTTTAAATAAAATAATAATCTGAAGTCTTAATGATTGAAGGCATCAAAGTTTTAGGTCCTAGTTTTTAATGTAAGTTTTGAAAATAATATATAACTTATATTGATGACTTCCAAAGGAGTGATAATAATTTACATTTTTTCACCATGATGCATTTGGTGTAGCAATATTTTTATAGCTTATTTCACATAATCTATAGATTAAATTTGGTGGCCAACAAATAGTAAAGTAAGGTCTTAAAAAGATGCTTCAATAATTGGAAGTGTTAAAGCATCTAGTCTATAATTCATATTATAAGTTTTTAAAGTGTAGCCTATATGGTTAGCTTAACAAATGCATGGTATTGTATGATTTATGGGGTCAATTAACTGTAAAGAAAAAAAAAACATCAATCTTAATATCCTAGTAATAGCCCATTCCCAAGGGACATGGACTTCAAGTGTAGACAAGATTAATATCAAATCATACCCTCTCCATTTGATGACTCAGACAAAGGACATTTGGGCATGTTTCACCATAGAAATAACATGAAGGAAGGAATGCATGTTGAAATTGAAGATACCAACATTAAATATGCATTAATGTGTCATTGGAAGTTAATGGTTTTCATACTTATCATTTTTATTTGGAACTCTAAGTGAGCAGTGAATTAAGTAGGCTTGTGATTGTGCTTTAACTAAATCTAAGAGTTTTCTATGTTTGGTTAAACTATTTAGGTGGTAATGTATGAGTACATATATCTTTAGTGCTTTCACAACCTACATTGATTTTTTTACTCTCATATGTGAAAGTTAAACAAGAAAATAAACTCATTCTTGGGTTTTAGTTTTTGAAAATCCCCTTCAAGGGTTTAGTTCAGATGGTAATGAAGCTTGGAAAATTCAATGAATCTATTTAGGACACACTTTTAGCATAGCATACAAGACAAATTTATTGTTTTGGATTTTTCTTGGGCTTATTGGAGCATATTTTCTACTAACAAGTGAGTTTTCTTAATAGAAAACTCACTCAGATGGTTTAATTTTTCTTTCTCCTATCATGTAATGAAGATATGTTGGATTTGGTGAAATGCCTTTATAATATATCTATGCAAAAATTGGTGAGTTTTTAGTTGGCATCACTTATTTGTTCAGTTTTTGTTGGAGTTTATTGGGTTCAGCTCCAATTATTTATTTTTATCTTGGGGTCCATTTTGAGTTAATTCTAAAATTTCCATCTTGATATAGTGAAATGTTTGGGGCTTGGAAAAATTTCAATCTGGTTATTTAAGAAATTAATTTTTGGATAGAATTCTATGATGCCATGGTTGAGTAAATTTTGGATTTGTAAAATTACATGATGAAATAAATTTTATTCTTGTCGGTTCTAACTTTTTGTTGATATTTTGCTCAGAATATTTGTGTATTCTTACACTTGGGGTTTTCATCAAATTTATGGCAAAATTACAAGTTTTTTAAAATAATAAAAATATACTGAAAGATGTTTTGGAATAGAGTTTTAAGTTTAAAACCTAAGGGTTTTGATCATAAAACTTTAAAATTTATTTCATTAAACAAAATTTCATTCAGGTTTTACAATCAAAATCGACATATTTGATGACATGAAGAGATATCATTTACCCTTGAAATTTTTTCTTTGTGATGGATTTTTCCCACATAAAAGTAAATTTTGTTGTTAAATCCTTTCAGTGTTGACAAAGCAGATGTTTTTGCAGTTAGGAAATAATATTTGTTTGTTTGATCTATGTGATATTACATAATGGTTACTGGAGTTTTGATGTGAGAAATATTCAACAGGATTGGTAAAATTGATTATGTAAAAGCTAGAGAATAATGATTTTTTTTTAGAGTGCATTTTCATAATTATTTTATGTTTGGTGAAACCCCATTTGATGTATCTAGTTGCTTGATATAGATTGTCAAAATTTAGTAAAGATGGGCATACATATATGACACATGAGTAGACTTTTTGAAATTTCTTGTTTTGATCAATTTGTTTGACAGTACCTTGCTATTTAAGCTTGCACATTTAGATTTCTTTGATTTGATGATATTTGGCACAATATGTAACCTGAGGTATCTTTGATTCAAGTTTAATAGTTTCATTTTTAAATTAAGAAATGAAAACATGTAGGTCTAGTTATATTTATTTTAATCATGTCATTATGGATTGATATTTTGAGACTAGTTTATTAGAGTCATTTCATTGAAGGGCCCCACCTGAGTGTTTGTTCAATATTTTAAAACATAAATATTTTAAAGAGGTTTATTAAGTTCATTATGAGCTTAAAGTTTGCATAAATCCTATAACTTTATTTTATAAAGTTAATTTAACTTTAAATTATAAATTTCCTTTTCTAAATTTTAAACCATATGTTAGTTGTTAAACCAACTAACTACTTGACAAAGATTATAAAGGCACAGTATCCTCATTATAAAAAGGAGGAACTCTTATAATTAAATGCAAGAACTCTCGATTTCATTTGCATTTATTTTATGAGAACAAATATCTAAGATGATTATTGTTTATAGAAGATCTATGCTCACTCAATTTGATGGCATAGCCCTATCTCATTTATTCTAGGTATATTCAGGTTTATTTTCAATTATTTTTTGATTATTTAGTTAATATTTGGGAAATTTAATGTTTTGATGAATATAGATTTGCATTCATATACATCGTAATCTTGATATCACCTAAATACTGATGAACACATCACACCTAGTGTGATAGAAGTTTGATGTTTACACATGTTGCAATGTCTCTTTTCAAATCTTGTAATCCATGAGTTTTCTTTATTAATGAAATAATTTCTTATTTTGTTATTTCTCAATAATCTTTTTTTATATGATTTGGCTTAATGCATCCTCTATGTATTATATCTTTTAGTGTAATATTTCTTTATTCATTTATTTCCTGTTATTTTATTAATTCTTTTTCTTTAGTTATTCCTCCTTTGTTTGTTTTATTTTGTCTCTTCTTGTTGCCTTCTTTATCTCTTTGTTTTTAGTAGCCCACTTTTCATTTGGAAAATCATTTATGACATTTGAAACTGAAACATCATTTTTAGATTTAAAGTATACATATGTTTCTAAATATAGGCTTATTTTGATTCACACTTTACTACTCATTTCTTATCTTAGATCTATTTATTTATATTTTTTGTTTATCTTTGAGATTATTTGGAAAATATTAAAGTTATAATATAGGACATTACTTGAAATACATATTTATTGAATTAGGTTTCTATTCTTCAAGAGATTATCTAATTAAAAGATTTTCTCTATCAGATAGAATATATTATAGTTTCTTGTCTAAATTGATTCTTAATTTAGTGAAATTTTGATTTTTTATATAAAATATGTTACATTTAATGACTTATTAATGACATTTAGTTTATATTTTATATCATCAAACCCAGACACATATTTAATATTTATGAGTTATGATTGAGAGATATTCGAATACAAGTTTATTCATGAATCCATTATCTGAGACCACCTTCTTTGTGAAAACACTTCATCCATCTATTACTCATTCAAATTGAAACAATTCCTCTTAAGAAATTTATTATTTTCCTAAAACTAAGTCAAGTGTGTAACTCAATGCAACTTGACTTTTAAAAAACCCATTACATGCCTTACATTAATTTTTTAGTCATAGGACTCCCATGATTAGATTGGTATGATTTTAATTTGACCTTCACAAGAGGCAAAAGGGTTGAGTCATTGAGGGAACAATTTTTAGCATCAACAAATTTGGCAACTCTATTGGGAACACAATTAATTCTTTCCTAAATAATTTCATTTCAATTTTTTAATAATAGTTAGTTGCCAGTTTTTACTAATGTTTTCTTTAGTATCTACTAGTTTTTTAGGTCTTGATTATTATTTGAATGACCTTATTCATGAAACATCTTTCCTCATCTTTGATTCTAATGACTTTTTCCAAGAATGGCATCTTCACACTGATATTGTTAAAAAAAACATCCACCCTGATATGGAAGCCTAGCTCAATTTGGTCTAGTGTGAAGGTGAGCCCCTTGAAATATTTTCTCAACGTTATTTTCTAAATTATATTAAAATTCTTTTTTTATCTAGGCCTAGAATAAACCTTACTCTTATTTTATGGATGAAATTATTACCTAAAACTTATAGACCTATTGCTCTACAATAAAAAACTAGGATGATGGACTTTTTAAAATCCCATAAATTAAATTTAGACCCTCATTCAACAAATGATAATGTTTATTATCCTCTTGAACCAAATAATCTCACTCAATAATGTGTTATCCTTGATTGGTTAGTCAAAAAATCAAGTTGACTTGAATTTAATAACTTGGTATACATTATCCTGCCACAAAGATGAAGCCATTGGAAAATATCTATTATGCTTCTTATATAAATACCAAGATATTCCACCATATTTCAGACCTAGAGAAGAAATTTTTTATAGTCTTTGGATCCATCATCTGCTTAATAATCACAAAAGGTTTGCTAAAGAGATTGGGCTCATAGACTTTCAAATGGTCTTATAATTTGCTCATATCCAAAAGCAAAGTAAATTTTTTTGACATATTTATTCCTTGGATCATGATCTATTCAAATGAAAAAAAATTCTGAGTTACTGGTTGAATTTGAAAATAAATTTCCTTTTAAGTTTTCTATTTTCCTAGTTTATAACATGATTACCAATTCTTATGATGAATATTCTATTCATCTACAATTAAATTAGGAATCAAAATTTTCCCTTAATCATGATATTGTCTCAATTGAATCTATCATTATTCTTAGATGCTCAAAATCATATTTGTCTGATAAGAATCCTCTAAAATCTTTGTTATTTGATTATTTCATAAATGGTTCTCTTTTTGATGATTTAATGGTGCAACATGCAAGAAATTTTGCTAGTTATAAAGTACATCTTTATGATTTTAATAAGGATATAAAAATCCAAGGCTATAAATTTCTTAATATTTTATATTTTCCTTAAATAAATATACTTGATTTTATGAAACACAATGATTTTTAGACTTTTACTTTTTCATAAATTCAAATGGATGATAACATGATGAATTATGATTTTGACAAATTTCCATTTTCCCTACCTGAATATGAATTTGATAAATATCTAATGAAGTTGGGATAAAATTATAATCTTAAAAACATGTCTGAATCAGAAATAATGGCTTCCAAACAAGATTTGAACATTCAAAATCTTTCATTTGAATCTTTCTTTTTTGAAATTTTTGATATAACTCGTAATCATGTTTATGATATCGATGATCTTTGTGTGTGTCAAAACTCTAACAAAGAGACTAGAAATGATGACCAAACTATTCAAAATATAGAAAATGAATGCTTCACTAAAACATTTGAGATTGATGATGAATTGATAAAAAATGAATTTGTTAATACATTGAATCAGGATGAAAGTTTATTTTCAACCTCAGAAGAAAGAGTTGATTTTCTTGATATGGTAGATCTGAAGTCTCAATTAAGTATTTAGGTTTTGAATCTGAATCTGATGTTGAAAGTTTTGATTATCATCCTTTTGTGATAAAAATTTTAAAATTTTTCCAAAGCCTATTGATAACATACATCTTGATTTTCTTTTTAAAGAGTCAAGAGAAAGGCAGCAAGTGAAAGATCCTTTTGTTGATTTTAGTCTATTTCAGCAAGCTTTTAGTACTCTTTTGTCTAGTTATTTAGCTATTTTCATGTGTCTTATGTCATGTGATGTTATCCAAAATCCTATGGAACATGATAAAATGTTTTGGATCCTTTGTTTTTTTATAACTTCTCATGTAACTTGTGTTACATAGATTTTACATCAGATTTGTGTTGTCCTTCAAGATAATTTACATTCAAATATTTTTGATAATGGCTAAGTCACTTTCTTCTCACAGCTATATATAATTATATTTTTTATATCATAGGTTTTCTTTCACTTGTTTGGCCTGTTAGTTGCTTTGTGTGTTTTTCATTTTGGTGATTGCAGCTATTGGGTTCTACCCACCTTCTGAAGCCTTCATTAGTATTTAGGTTATACATAGATTCTTGCATAAATGAATGTAAGTTTTCTTCATCAAAAGGTTATTTTCTTGATTTAACTAAAGAATAATTTGATAAATGAATCAAATTGGGTAACTAGTTACGTGAAAGGTGCTTTATTTTAGATTTTATGATCTTAGACTGTTGTAACATGATTCATCCAACCCACATTTCCCAGTTTATTTTTTTCTTTTCTTCATACCACATTAAGCCAAAAAATGCATTCCTTTTAGTGAATACATATTCCAAGGAGTTCTTACATAATGATTTGGGAAAAAAACTTACCTAGGTTGTAATCCCAAACAACTCATTTTAACTAATCTTATTTTGTAGCCCAATCTTGCAAGCAAAATTGGCTGGTAAGGTTACCAATGTTAACTAAAAATTTTGCACCCTATTTTAATCTTTTTTTTGAAACTCCAAAATTATGTCATCTTGATAAAATACCTGATAGGGGCTAATAACTCAAAATATTCTAGTATTATTATAGCTTTTCATTTTGTGTGATTAGATTAAATATGGTTATTGAATGTTTGTCATTTTCATTACTTTTTTGTTTTGCAATAAGTTGTTTTAGGTGATTCTAGTTATCTACTTCAATAATAGGACCATTATCATAGTTGTCTCTATTTGGCATATTAAATAATAGGGTATACTAGGTTGGTATCTTATTGCTCAATTTTCCATCATGTGCTTGGAAAATACCATAAACTCCTTGCTTTTTGGAATCCAACATTTGTCACACATTTTATTGCATATTTCAGTGGTATCAGTATACATTTGGTATGTAGGATTCTACCAAATTCATTTTAGGTAATCTATGGATTCAGTTCTATTTTCCAATCAAATAGTTAACCAAATTCTTAATGATCGAAGGCATCAAATTTTGTAGGTCCTAATTTTTAATATAAGTTCAAAATAATATATAACTTATATTGATGACTTCTAAAGGAGTGATAATAGTTTACATTTTTTTTACCATGATGCATTTGGTGTAGCAAGATTTTTATAGCTTATTTCACATAATCTATAGATTAAATTTGGTGGCTAGAAAATAGTAAAGCAAGGTCTTTAAAATATGCTTCAATAATTGTAAGTATTAAAGCATGCAGTCTATAATTCATATTATAAGTTTTTAAAGCATAGCCTATATGGTTAGCTTAACAAATACATAGTATTATTTGATTTATGGGGTCAATTGATCGCAAAGAACAAAAAACATCAATATTAATATCCTAGTGTCAGCCCATTCCCAAGGGGTGTGGACTTCAAGTGTAGACAAGATTAAGATTAAAGCATACCCTCTCCATTTGATGACTTAGCCAAAGGACATTTAGGCATGTTACACCATAAAAATAACATGAAGGAAGGAATACATGTTACAATTGAAGACAAAAACATTAAATATGTATTAATGTATCATTGGAAGTTGATGGTTTTCATACTTATCCTTTTTATTTGGACCTCTAAGTGAGCAGTGAATTAAGAAAGCTTGTGATTGCACTTTAACTAAATCTGGAAGTCTTCTATGTTTGGCTAAACTATTTGGGTGGCAATGTATGAGTACATCTATCTTTAGCATTTTCATAGCATGCGTTGATTGTTGTACTCTCTCATGTGAAATTTAAATAAGAAAAGAAGATCCTTCTTGGGTTTTAGTTTTTGAAAATCCCCATCAAGGGTTTAGTTCAGATGGTAATGAAGCTTGGAAACTTCAATGAATTTGTTCATGACATACTTTTAGTGTAGAATACAGGACAAATTTCTTGTTCTGGGTTTTTCTTGGGCTTATTGGAGCACATTTTATATTGACATATGAGTTTTATTAATAGGAAACTCACTCAAATGATTTAATTTTTCTTTTTCCTATCATGTAATGAAGATATGTTGGATTTGGTGAAATGCCTTTATAATATATCTATGCAAAATTTGGTGATTTTTCAATTAGCATCACTTATTTCTTCGATTTTTGTTGGAGTTTGTTGGTTTCAACTCCACTTGTTTATTTTTTCTCTTGGGGTCCATTTTGAGTTAATTCTAAAATTTCTATTTTGATATAGTGAAATGTTTGGGGTTTGACAAAATTTCAATTTGGGTATTTAAGAAATTCATTTTTGGGCAGTATTTTATGATGCCATAGTCAATTAAATCCTAGATTTATAAAATTACATGTTGAAATGAGTTTTATTCTTTTTGGTTTCAACTTTTTGTTGATATTTTGCTCATAATATTTGTGTATTCTTACACTTGGGGTTTTCATCAATTTTATGGTAGAATTACAAGTTTTCTAAAATAATAAAAATATATTGATAAGATGTTTTGGAATAGAGTTTTAAGTTCAAAACCTAAGGTTTTTGATCATAAAACTTTAAAATTTGTTTGATTAAAAAAATTTCCATTCATTTTTTACAATCAAAATCGACATATTTGATGACATGAAGAGATATAATTTTCCCTTGAAATTTATTCTCTGTGATAGATTTTTCCCACATAATAGTAAATTTTGTTGTTAAATCCTTTCAGTGTGGGCAAAGAAGATGTTTTTGTAGTCAATAAATAATATTGGTTTGTTCAATCTATGTGAGATTACAGAATGGTTACTACAATTTTGATGTGAGCAATATTCAACATGATTGGTCAAATTGATTATGTAAAATCTAGAGAATAATGATTATTTTTTATAGTGCATTTTCATAATTATTTTATGTTTGGTGAAACCCCATTTAATGTATCCAGTTACTTGATATAGATTTTCATAATTTAATAAATTTGGGCATACAATATGACACATGAGTAGACTTTTTTGAAATTTCTTGTTTTGATCAATTTGTTTGACAGTACCTTGTTATTTAAGCTTGAAAATTTATATTTCTTTGCTTTGATGACATTTGGCACAGTATGTAACCTGATGTATTTTTTATTCAAGTTGAATAGTTTTAGTTTTCAATCAAGTAATGAAAACATATATGGTCTAGTTATATTTATTTTAATCATGTCATTATGGATTGATATTTTGAGAGTATTTTATTAGAGTCATTTCATTGAAGGGGCCCCACCTAAGTGTTTGTTTGGTATTTTAAAACATAAATATTTTAAAGAGGTTTATTAAGTTTGTTATGAGCTTAATTTTTTCCTAAAACCTATAAATTTATTTTATAAAGTTAATTTAACTTTAAGTTATAAATTTTTATAAATTTTAAATCATAAGTGAGTTGTTAAACCAATTAACTACATGACAAAGATTATAAAAGCACAATAACATAATTATCAAAAGGAGGAACTCTTACAGGTAAATGTGAGAACTCTCACTTTCATTTGTGTTTCTTTTCTAAAACTAAGTCTCTGAGATGATTATTGTTTGTAGAATATCGATGCTCACTCAATCTGATGGCATAGCCCTATCTCATTTATTCAAGGTATATCCAAGTTTACTCTTAATTATTTAGTTAATATTCAGGAAATTTAATGTTTTTATGAATACAAATTTGCATTCATATACACTAAAATCTGAATACTAATGAACACGTCATGGCTAGTGTGATAGAAGTTTGTTGTTTACACATGCTATAATGTCTCTTTTCAAAACTTGTAATCCATGAATTTTCTTTAAAATCATTTCTTGTTTTGGAGTTTCTCAATCATCTTTTATTATCTAATTTATCTTAACACCTCCTTTATGTATTATATCTGTTAGTCTAATGTTTTTTTCTTTATTTATTTTCTACTATTTTGTTGATTCTTTTTCTTTAGTTAGTCGTTCTCCTTTGTCTCTTCTTACTACCTTCTTTCTCTCTTTGTTTGCAACAGCCTGCTTTTCATTTGGAAAAGCATTTATGACATTTGAAATTGAACCATCATTTTTAGACTTAAAGTATACACATGTTTCTAAATACATGCTTATTTTAATTCACACTTTACTACTCATTTCTTATCTTAGATCTGTTTATTTATATTTTTAGTTTATCTTTGAGTTTATATTGAAAATATTAAAGTTATAATATAGGACATTACTCGAAATACATATTTATTAAATCATGTTTCTATTCTTCAAGATATTATCAAGTTAATAGATTTTCTCTATTAGATAGAATATATTATAGTTTGGTGTCTAAATTGATTCATAATTTGGTGAATTTTTGATTTGTTATATCAAATATGTTAAATTTAATGACTTATTAACAACATTCAGTTTATCTTTTATATCATCAAACCTAGGCACATCTTTAATATTTATGAGTTATCATTTACAGATATTCAAATACAAGTTTATTCATGAATCCATTATCTAAGACCACCTTTTTTGTGAAAACATTTCATCCATATATTACTCATTCAAACTAAAACAATTCCTCTTAAGAAAGATATTATTTTCCCAAAACTCGGTCAAGTGTGTAGCTCAACACAACTTAACTTTTTATAAACCCATTACATACCTTGCATTGATTTTTTACTCATAAGACTCCCATAATTAGATTGGTATGATTCTAGTTTTACCTTCACAATAGGTGAAAGGGTTAATTCATTGATAAAATAATTTTTATCATCAACAGGGCCCAAAATGTGGGCACCACTATTGACACTACTAGATGAGGATGTCCCATCTACCCTAGTACATGTGCCACTAGATGCAACTCCATCTACTAGGTATAGTTCCATGCCACGTCTATCTACAGTAAATTTGGTGTAACTATCTCCCATTTAGGCCATATCATAGCAAATGTGCCCATAAAGATACCATATAATATTTGCTCATATCACTATTTCTAGTGCTGGTATGTGGGGCACAACCCATGCTACATGGTCCTATCTCCATATCTAAAACTGAGGTAACCTATCATTGAAAACATGGGGTAACCCAACTAGATGATACATAAGGAACCTCTCATATATCCATGCCATCAATAATATAATCATAGACTTCTACCCTTTGGACAAAACTCCATACATGTCATGCATGAGTTGTACCTAGATGAAAGATCCCAAGTCATATAACACACTCTAATTTAATATCATCTATCTCAAGGCTATCACAAATAGTGGTACCTTGCCATCTGACTTGTGACACAGCACCTGTGTTGTCACAAGTCTTATCATAGCATTTTAGATATCTAGAATCTATGAGTTATATATATCAATCATACTCACTCTCAATCCAAGATATATTCTCTTTGAACCTATTACCCATATGGCTAGGGCTCTTCTCTCCTCTTGAATATTTGGCACTCTTGTACCCATGGTTATACCTATTATGGGTAGTCCCAAGATGGCATGCACATCCTTTAAAGTGATACCCACCTCACTGGTATCCCTCTCTACCTCCCACCTTAACATGTTATTCAATTATTTCTAGGCTCCCAAGAACATGACTAATAAATCCAAACTCAAATAAATCCTACACATGTCTACTATGCCTCGTAGGCCTAATGAGATCAATCTAGCTCTATCCTTAATAGATAAGTGCCCTAATAATTCCAAAAGCTATGATGTATCCACTAAGCACCAAAACCTCAGATGCTCCTATAACCATAAAACAATAAGAGGTTTATTAAATCCTCCATGTCATTTATAATCAAAATACATTTTTTTAAAATTTTAAACAAAAATAAGCCTAAATTGCTTTAATTTGTTCATTTTTATCAATTGGACCTATTATTAGCCTACTCAGCCCTTTTAGCCTTTGCTTGATCATTTTGGGCCTTTATAGAACTCTTTCGACCTATTACATGCATTTTTGTGCTATACTAATCCCTTGGTCAAAAATTATTTTGACCAAAATTTCCTTAGTTTGACTTGATTAGCTTACCAAACTAAGTCAACCTCTCTATTTTTCCCCTCTTAGTATTATGCTATCATAGTGGATTTTTCTACTAGGCCAACAACAATGTACTAATTTAGAAGTCTACAAAACACACTAGGTTGACACATACCTACTAGGTTGATAGTTTGGATTTTTCCAATTTTTAGCTTACTGGGTCGATTGGGTTGACCTAATTATTTTTACCTACCAACCCTTTATATTTTACAAAATAAATGCCTTTCAGTAGTTATTTCCTAAAACCCTTCCAACTCATTTCCCTAAATGGTTTTTCATACCCTTAGCATCTATTTTGGGTTCATTTTGAGTCCTATAAATTCTTTAAATTATAAATTTCTAAAAAAACACTTAAAATCAATAAAATTTCAAGAACTAGCTTGAGATTTTTAGTTGCTTACCTGTGTTGCACCCGCTGCCACCACTGGGAGTCCTTGTCTCGCTTATTGTATCCTTTCCATATTCACTTGATTAGTCTCTCTAAGCTCTTTTTATCTCCTTCAAAATTCAAAAATACCAAATGATTTCCCTTTGACCTTATTTAAACTTATTTTTCCAAAATCTTAAATCTTTCAAATATTTTTCATCAAATTCCTTATTTTGCCTATATCTTTGTTTCTACTACTCCATTTTTCAAATCGTAAATGTTATATAATCATGATAACATATATAATATTTTATACTACTTTATTCATATATTCTAAAAAAAATCTATTTTGGTTATTTTTTACACCAACTTCTACAGGTTCACCTAATGTTCTTCACATTGGATGCCTTCACTTCTCTTACAGTCTACTTATTTATCTATAACACTAAAGTAATTAAAGGTATATATTTTTAAATTCTATCCTTTCATTTATATTATTTATCCTTATTAAATTTTATTTAGCATCAATGTTATGTGTTATCATGTTCTATTTCTCAAAGCACCATCCCGTATTGCACTCATATGACACGTGATGAACTTTGAGTGTGGCATATGTATACACATAATATTTTCAAACTTTTATTAATTACTGACACTGTATATTTTAAGAAACCATTGAGTCTCAATCTCTTTGAGTTCATGCCTTAATGGTTGTACCAAGAAAGGGGTGGGTAGACAATTGGTGATTTGCAGGATTGTGTCCCTTTTACCATGTGTTATCTACACACCTATCTCCTAAAAAGCTTATCCCTAGATTTTTATTCTATATTATAACCTCTATAGTAATTTTCCACATTTTATCATCCTTTTCCTCACTTTAATCCCCTTTTTCACTCAACTAAACTAGGTTAATTGGGTTGACCCTATACAATTTTGGGTGATGTTCACTTAGGAACTAGTTTGGCTCTTGGCCATCCTAGCTCATGACCTAGTTAATACTTATTCAAAATTATACTAGGTCAATTAAATAAAACCTATTGGTTAGGATTTTTGGAAGGTTTTAGGTTCAAATACACCTATTTATACAAGTTAATTTTTTGATTATTTAGAGAAGAGAAGAAGTAAGATATATTTTGCATCTACTTATTGACCATTCTACTTGAGGAGAAAGCTTAGGGTTCCATACTTTATTTGAAGATACGGATCTTGTCTTGTGGATAAGTCTTTTGGATGAATTGATAGGTTGTGTATCCTAGAGATAATTTATCCTTGTCATCCTTACATACCATAACAACCTCTTTCAAAGCACCTTGGCTAAGGGAGAGATTAAGGCTCGATAGATTTGTCTTGAAAGGTAAGTATTCCTAACTTTATTCCTCCTTTGTAAGAGTAGATACGTATGAATTTTTAATTCTCTTCCATGTATTAAGATTCTATATACATTGATGTGAGTATATTTTTCTTATGTATGTTTAATTTTATTGTTTCTAACCCACACTTTATGCCACAAGGTTTGGTGAGCACTAGATTATATTTTCTTTATTTGTTATTAGTTTAGTGAGATATCAAAATATAGGAATCCCTTAGGATTATTTCATGAGTGTGATTTACTGGAGGATTTAGAACCCTTATTATCATGGTTTATTATGGTAATATATCCCTTAATTAGGTCTATCAAATCCTCATATTGGTCATGTTCCCACTTAACAAATGTGTCCCCAATTAGAAGTGTAGGGTATGATTTATCTTCTCTAAGTTAGGATTGATTTATAGACATGATGCATTTTTGATTACATAAATAAGGTTACTATATTATATATTATGAAACATAATGATTAACCTCCTCAAAACATACTTCTTCAACCTTTTGAGGTCTCTCTTGGATATAATTCGAAGTGGGAAAACTAGACAAAGTTTAGTTTAACTCTTGAGGGATGTTATAAACATTGGTTTGACATTAATGAAGAGAAAATGGAATCTCTATGGTAATATGTTTTTTATTGTGATGACCTTGGTATTTCTCATAAACCACCAACCTCTCTTTAATGCTTATAATTAGATCACCTATGTCTAGAATACCAACACTGAACTTTGAGTGTCCTTACTTTATGAAAGGTGAACATACCTCTTTAGCCTACTAAAAATTAGCTCTCATGTTCTAAATTTCATGCTTGGAGATCTTCTATCCATAGCTCCTTTAAGTATCTATACTTACCTTCTATTTCTCATAAGAAAATAAGATTTGTTTGAATCTTGAGATGAATTTTTTTGGGACTTGATTAGATTGATCAGGAGATAACAAGGTTCATGAGAGTTATCATAGGATTGATATGGATCATGATAGGGATGATAGGTGTCATAAGGATCATAACAAGATGTATATGGATCATTTTAGAATTTTTTATAAGGAGATAAATGATAGAATTATTCTCTATAGGATTACATAGCCTATAAAACACATAAAAATAAATTGAATTATGAACAAAATTTTCCTTTTACCTTTGAGATAAGGACCATAGGAGTACTTGAGACTAATTTTGAAGACCAATATACTAAAAATATGTACTCTAATGGAAGAATTTGTCTCCCACATAAAATACCAAAACTATTAGCAACTTAGATATCACTCTACTTAAAGGCTAATAGATTTCTCTAAAACTTCTTCACACCTAGAATAACATTGGAATGATCTAAGGTGTGGGATCATTCCAAGGTGTGGGACACCTGAACTCAGACTAGACCTCTAGTTTTGATGAGGCTAGCTCCTTTGATGTATCACTTTTATTTATATACTGAAACCTACTATTTTTTGGGATGAAAAGGGTTAGAAGGAAACACAAGGGGAAATCCTACTTTACTATTGGTGATACACATATATTTATGTTCCCCCACTCTATTTGAGCTCCTAAAATACTGATAAGACAAGTAAATAACTGAAATTACAACTCCAAATGACTCTTATGCAATCATTATTTAATATAAAGGTTTTATCATATGATCAAAGCATGAGTGAAATTATGGAATAGTCATTATTTAAGGCACTAACTAGTTAATTATATCCACTATTATCTCATTCAAATGATATAAAACATTAAAAATCACCTATATAAGTTAGAATACTAGTAACTAGGTGAGATTAAGACTTGATAAGGGAGAAAATACTACCACATGTGAAAATAAACTAACATAAAGACACTATACCAAAATAATGGATCTAAAATTACTCATTTTACTAATCTAAAAAGGTTATAAAGCTTAATCTTGGTAGAGTTTAGTCATGCCTAAGAGAGGAATTCTGAAAAATAGCTTGAAAGCCTAAATATATAGAAGTGAGAAGAAGCTCTAGAAAATGTGTCATAGAGGGAAGAAATAGAGGTCAAATATACTTTAAATCAAGTCAAATTAAACTTTAATGTGTATCAAATAGTCCTAAATATATCTCTTTTGATGAAAATCCTTGCATGAAGCTCCTTTTGGCATTGAAAAGAAGAGGTGGACCCTTTGACTTGTCAAAAATGCATTTGTATGAATGCTACACCAATATTTTATTTTTTAGATCCACTTTAAGTGAGTTAAAAGTATGTGAATGTCCTTTCTTTACATGAAAACCAAAGAGAATTCATGATGCTAGTCAACTAGTCAACTCAAAGTGATTAGTCTTGAAGACTATTTAACTCCCACTTAAGCCCTTATTTTCATGAATTGGCACTTGAAGATTTCAAAGTACATGATATATCCATTTTAACATCATATATGAAGTGATAAAAGTCCAAATTATCTCCTTAATAGGCTTCTAATGCATTCTTCATCTTAATTATTTGACCAAATAGGCCTACTAGGCCAATTAGGCCTAGTAGCCTAATATCTTTCATTTATGACCATGAAACCTGCATGAAAACCATTAAACCTAAAAAAATAATGATAATTAGGCCTATAAAAATCATCCATATCATTAAATATCTATTTTTGATGAATAAATACCTACAACTCAGTCATCATGGTTGACTAGGTCAAACTACCTTAACTTCCTACAGAGTGGTTATATTTGATGAGCTGGTAAGGAAACTTACAAGAATTTTTTTGACTATATGAATAATTGAGGATGAATAAAAATTCTCAAAAATCAATCCTCATGGATTTTATTTCATGTAAACTACCTTGTACCTTATCTTCTATGTTTTTAATCTCTGATCCATACAATTTCATACAAAAAAATATCATTTTTAGGACCCTCTCTAAGTTTAATTTTTTAAAATATTTTTAGGTTGATCCATGAGGTTTTGATTAAAATAAAATCAACTTTTCTCAAAATTGGCCACTTTGAGGGTTTGGTTGCGTTTTGGAGCTAAAACTTCTTAACAATGTTTCAGAAAGCACAAAACTCCAAACCCAAAATTATTTCCATGAATGTCAAGTATATATACCCACTCAACTTCCTTGAGAATAATGGGTTGCCATGTAAAAGGTATGAAAAGATAGCCATGTGAATAAATTTGCATGTAGGGTTTGCAAGCATTCTAGACATGCTTACACTCTTAACAACTATTCATGAACCAAAATCAATTGTTCATGAATTATTAATATGGATCCTCAAATCATGCTAATATTTTTTGACCAAACTCTTCATGTGGTGAAAGATATGAGCATTTGATCAGGTGGCTAGAAAGGGTGTCTTAGCCTACAAAAATTGAATTTCCTCCTAGACTAAAAATGACTCCTCCAATGCTTATCCCTACTTAAAATCATAAAAATTGGACCTTTAACACCTAATTATATCATTATTTGGGTGTCATCTTTTTTGATAGGTTAAAAAATGCCTTTTGGTGTTATAGGGTTGCTTGTTTGTTTTATCCCTCAAGGGCATGGTTTGTATAGAAACTAGACTATGATAACTATTTAAATGTGTTATTAATATTTATTAATATCTATTAATTCTTTTCAAACATTCTAATGAATCTGTAACCCTTCTAACACACCTTAAATTTCTCAAGAAACCTACCTTCATCAAAAGTGACTGTAAAAGGACATGTTGATGATTGTGCTAAAACAATGAATTTATCTACTTGTCATTTGAACTTTCCAACAAAATTTATAGTTATAAAAATTATTAGGACCACTTCCACCATGTTTCAAGCTTAGATCATGTATATCTTGTCCTATAGGTGGATTTTCTTAACATTTAGTAGTAGGTTACTTGTCTACCTAGTCTTAGGATTGAGTTTTCCTCATTTTAACCTTTGATTAAGACTAAAAATGATTAATATTACTTTAAATTCTCTTTAAATTTCCCCTTGTATAGATCTCATTAACCATTGATTAGCTTTGAACCTTTATCTCTCCTCTCTCAGACCTTATCTCTTAAAAAACCTCAACATGACTATGTTATTCACTACTATAGGTGGACCTTTAGAGGTGTGAAGGTATTTCGAAACCACTACACCATGAAATTATACCTAAAACCCCATTAAACCATTTAAAACCTCTTTCTTAGCTTCTTTTAGCATATTTCTTCTTCAAGCAAGACTTTTAAGATACTAAATACTATATTTTCTGTACAAGAAGCTATGTAATTTCATTCAATACTCTTCATAGTGTTTAAGTGGTTTGAAAAAGGTTTTAGCAATTTTCATCTACTACTTGAATTGAAAAAGTTACTTCACATTTTCTCTCTTTGAATAGAATGATGCCTCTAGTTCTTTCATCTTAGGGCCTAAGACTATGTTTTCTCACTATGTATGGCTATAAGTGCCTTCTGTGCTGACCTTGAATATCTCATTTTAGTACTTGGAGCCCATCATGATGCCTTGAATTATAACATCCACCATATTAAAACATATTCTTGCACCTAAAAACTTCTTTATATACCATTAGCCCTTAACTTTCATGAATTAGCTTGTAGGTAAGACTATATTTTCATTACTGTAGGGTTTGGTAAGAGAACAATGACTATAGATTTCCTTGGATAACCCTATTCCTTACATTGACTCATTCATGCTTCATGTTCCCTATTAAATCTCCATTTCATTAAGCAAGTCCAATCATATGACCATTTTATCTTATCCTTTTCTTGCCAACTTGAAGGTAGCTTGTACTAACATGTGACTATAAGGTTTGGTTTTCAAGGGGAAATACTATAGCACTAGGTGTATGAAATTAGAAATGCATCATGTCTATAAATCAATCTTGGCTTAGATAAGATAGATCATACCTACACTTATGATTGGTAATACATTTTTTAATCAGGGGAATGACCAATATGGGGATACGCTAGACCTGATTAGAGGATCACTTGTCACATTACACCATGATAGGAATGTTACAAAGCCTAAAATCGAACACAATCATGCAATATCCATAAAAGAGTCCTAGGTTTAATGTTGACTCTATTCTAATAAACAAGAAAGTAAAGATAATCTAGTGCTCACCAAATCTTGTGGCACAAATTGGGGGTTAGAAACAAAACAAACTAAACTAAACATACATAGAATACATATACTCATGTCAATTTATATGAAATCCTAATGCATGGAAGAAAAAAGCATAACTGCATTATCTATCTACTTTTACAAAGGAAAAATAAAGTTAGGAATAATTACCTTTAAAGATGAACCCATCAAGCATCAATCTCTCACTTGGCCAACGTGCTTCGTAAGAGATTATTGTGGTATGTAAGGATAACAAAGACAAATTAGCTCTAGGCTACAGAATCTATCTATACATCCAAAAGATTTCTCCACAAGAAAATATCTATATCTCCAAAGAAGGTATAGAACCCTAAGATTTATTCCTCAATTAGAATGGTTAATAAGTAGATGTTCATTCACACTTATTCTTCTTCACTTATCTTTTTTATAAATGGTTGGAAATGAACTTGTATATACAGGCAGATCTTGCTCTAAACCCTCCCAAAAATGTTGGTTGTCCAATCGACCCTATATTTTTTTGGGGACAATTCACTAGGTCTGAGATAGGTCAGATAAAAGGCTAACAAACCCAAAAAATGAAAAATACCCCTATATTATACTGGGTCAAACCAATCGACCTAGTATAGTCAACTATCTAAAAGCGAATTAAGGCAAGAAAATGAAGATAAAGCATGGAAAAAGACTAGAATTGGTAAGGATGAGAAGAATAAGATTATGATAAATGGTTTTAAGAGATGAGTGTGTATATGGCAAGTGGTAAAAGGGACAAAAATATTATAAATCACCAATGGTCTACCCACCCCTTTCCTAATGTACCCTTTAAGGCATGCACTTAGAGAGATTGAGACTCAATGGGTTTTTGCAAGATAGAAAGTGTCAGTAATCAATAAATGTTTTAAAATATTATGTGTATACATATGCCCCACTTGAAGCTCATCATGTGTCACATAAGTGCAACACAGGATGGTGCTTCGAGAAAGAACATGTAACACATAATTTTGATGCTAAGTAAATGTTGTAAGTAGAAAATAAGATAAAGGAAAGGACAAATTTTGAAAACACATACCTTTACTTACCTTAGTGTTGTAGATAAATAAGTAGATTGTAAGAGAAAGTGAAGGCATCTAATGTGAAGAACATTAGGCAAAACTATAGAAGTTAGTGTAAAAAGTAGCAAAAAATCAAAAGTTTTGGAAAATAAGCATATATTAGAGTCAAAGATTTAGGAAAATTTGGCAAATTAGGATTGGTAAGGCAAGGTTTAAAATATGGAAGGTAAATAAATGACAAAAGGATGGTAAATGAATGATAAAATTATTGGAAAATTATTGACAAATGATTATATAACACATTAAATCATATTGGAAATTATGTAAAACATGAATGGAAAATGAAATATCGATGCAAGAAAACTTGAAGAAAGATATGTAATAAAGGGAAAAGTAATCTCATTTAAGATAGGCAAAAAATAAAAACATGAAAGACTGAAAATAAAATGTAATTAAAAATGTGAGACAAACATGAAGAAGTCATACATAAAGAGAATCATGTATGAATAAAAAATGTCATAAATAAGATAAGTGAAGTCCATAAATATCAAACAAGAACATGATGGAGAAATGAAAATCAAAAATCTCTAAAGGATGTAAACTCAAACTTAGTGCCTTTTCTAAGATACAATGTAAGAAAACACAACCACCTAATGACATGACTAGTATGATAATGATATGGTGTGGTAAATAAATGGTGTAAGGGTGTAATCCATATTTGCTCAAACATGTTGTTTTGATTTAAGGATAGATAAAACTGAAACAAAGTAATTATAGCATGTTTTTAAGAAGTGAAGAATAAGGGATAATAGAAGAGAGAAAAAAAATTTAGAATCACAATTTCCTTGTCAAGAGGGAAAATGAAATGGGTGGAGGGGAAAATGAAGTAAAAATCAAGGTATAAGAACTCTTTATCGAAGTCAAGACACTCAAATTAGGTTTGTCAAAACAAGAGGACTTTTGACCTTAAGGACTTTGAAGAAATTATCTTAGCTACACAAGTATTAAGTCAATAAATATAGTATAAAGATCATCCAATGAAGGCTATATGCATGAAAATAAATATATACCTACCTCCCCACAACATGTTCCCCATTCTTCAGGACCCCTTATAGAGTCGTTTGTCTACTAAAAATATTGGGTACTTGTGTGAGAAAGTAGGTAGAACCATAGAGTTTTTTGAATTCCCCTATTCCAATCTACTAGCCTACTACACCCCAAGGGACCTCAGCTCTATGTGAGGCCAATTGTAGAGTTTGATCTTCAATTAGAGATTGGAGATGTGATTGAAATCATTCCTTTTGGTGTGAATTTGACTTTTGAGATTTGTATGTTGCCTTTTATTTCAAATGATTTGGATTTTAACTTTCTTGATGTATTTTTTTGTTCCTCCTCCATATGGATTTGGAAAACCAAACATGGGTGCTAAATATGACTTTCATTTGAAAACTTGGGATAAGGTTGTTAAGAGAGAAAACTTCAAAGAGCATGGGGTATAAGAGTCTCATAAATCTAGGTGAAATAAAAGTGTTATCTTGATTTTGAATTTGTTTTATCCAATGTGGAGTGAAAGGAAGGGGAAATCAAGAGGAATGACACATGGAATAATTTGAATTACTTAAAATTGAAAAAAAAATTGATAAAGGGTAAAAAATGAATACAATGATAATAAAGTATGATTTCTTATCATAAGAATGATGGAAATGGAAGAAAACAAGCTAACGCAAATTCTTTATGCAAATTCCATCTACCCAAAGAAGTAAAAGATAAATTTGAGAAGGATAAAAAACATGAAGAGATGGTAATTTTATGAGTGTCAGGTCCTATCCATGGTCTTACGAATCAACTCATAAAAGAGAAACCAACGAGGATGCCAAAAATTAAGTATGTGAAAGAAAATGATGCAAATGAAAAGATGGTAGTTTTGTGAGGAGTGCCGAGTCTTATCCATGGTCTTACAAAGCAACTCACAAAAGAGAAACCCATGGGGTGAGAAAAAAGGAATGCTACATAAATGAATAATTAATCATGAATATACTAAGGCAATTAATGACATAAAAATAAAAAAATAAAAGAGATACATAAGGGCCAAAATGAAAATAAATGCCAAATGTAATGAGTAAGAACACCAAAGAATCTAAAGGAAACAATGATTCTTAGTAAAGTAAAATTAAAAGAATGAAAGATGCACAAAAACAAATAAACATGATACAAAAAGGAATAAGTAATGTCTATATTAATTTTTGTATCAAATATGATCATGTGAAATACAAGTCTGTAAGTCTTGAAAGGTTTTTTGAAGTTGAATTTGTTTATTATTATGTATTGTAGAATAAGGGTGGGCATCATAAGATGCCCTAATGGGTAAGTAGATGTAAATATGGTCATCAAAATATTCCCCAAAATATAAAGGGACATGTGGGTGTGCATCAAAAGATTCTCCAAAATGTGATGTAGAGTGAGGTAACATTGAATTGTTAAAATGATTTGTATTAGGTTTGTAGGTACATTAGGAAATAGGTACATGTTTTGGTTTGTTAGATTTTATGGATGTTGAATATGACATATGATTTGTAGGAGAGGTATGAAGATATAAAGGATGACCTTGTATGATATTCTTTGGAGTACGGAATTGAACTAAGTACTCTTTTAGTTCATGTGAAATAAGAGGTTGAGGTTCAATGGATGCACCATTATGTTTAATGTTGTTCATGTTGGCTAGCCTTTCCTTATTGGCGTAGGAATAAAGATCAACTGTGGTTTGAAAAAAATTAGGGGATGATTTGTAGGTATGGGATGATTTTTGGTGTTCATTAAGTATATGATTTTGATTTAATTATGGTTCTTGAGATTGAATTTGAGAAGCTTGAAGATAGTCTTGATAATGTTGTGTTGTGATAATATCAAGATTGAAATGTGGACCAGGCAAGGAAGAAATAATATAATGGTGAAGATCATGAAAAGACTCATGAGAATGACCTATATTAGCATGCCGCCAATAAAAGTTATCAGGATTGTACCATTTCGGAGGAGGTTTGGAATAATCAAAGCTCATGGGTTTAGAGGGTGGAAATTTCTTCTTAAGTTGTTATAGATTTAAGGGAGGGTGGATTGGGTTAAAATTGGTTGAATTGGATGATTCACATTAAGCTTTTGGAGACTTAGATGAATCAATGTAATGAGAAGATGATTGGAAAGGTTTTTTAATAGTTGTTTGAGGTGTTTCAAATTGAGTCATAAGAAATTCTAAGGCGTCTTCTAAAGTTTGAGGTGAAACGATTCAAACTTTGTATTGAAGGGGAGGTTTAAGAGTAGTGAAAAAAAGTTTTATAAGAGTATCATAATTTATGTTATGGTCCACTTTATGAGTAATAAACTTCCATCATTTGATGAAATTGTGATTAGATTCATTCAGAAGTTGCTTAGCATTGATGAAATGTCTAAGGTAATTTTTAGGAAGGTCATCATGTTGGAATTCCTTCACTAGAGCATTTACTAAATCCTTTAGTTGTGAGATGGAATTTCTAGGAAGTTTGTTAGACCATTCAAGTGCATCACCAATAACTGTTTGGATAAGAGCTTGGTTGTAGTAAAGGTGTTAGTTTGGACACATTCCTTATAGAGATTACCAAAATACTCAAGAAAGTTAGAAGGGTTTTTAGTCCCATTATATGTGATAGTTAGATAAATGTTTCCAATATCTATAGATGAAATTAATGGGGATAAATGTTCATTTTGAATAATTTGAAGCATTTTTTAATTCATTAGAGGTTGAGGGATGATATTCCCATTGGTATCTCAAAGAGGAGGGATAAAATTTGGATTTAGTTGACTAGTCATGTTTAATAAATGTTGTTGCATGTTCATCATTTGAGAAGTGTTATTTATTTGCATGATGTTAATTTGATGTATGATTTGTGCAAGAAGTTGATTTGTATCAATAGGTGGATTGGTGTTTGTAGGAGGGGTCTAAGTGTTGATATGAAGAGGATTATTAGTGTTGGTGGGAGGAGGATTCTTTATAGGAGGAGGATTCCCAACATTGGTGTAAGTTATCTTAAGTGTGGTGAAAGAAGAAGGAAGATTGGTAAATCCACTATTCTTGTGAGGAGTGTAAATAATATTATCATGAAGGATATTTAATAATTGGGAACCATCTAGATTATCAATTTGAGTGGTTTCAATCATGTTACTTTGGGGAGTGATAATGCTAGGTGATCTTGTCATGGGTGTAACAAGAGGATTGTAAACATTGGTTGTAAGGGTATGAGTGTTGATAGGAGGGAGATTAGTTGGTGGAATATTAAAAAAATTGGTATTGGGAGGAGTATTAATATGAATGACCTCAACTACATTACATTATGTAGTGATTGGTTTTGATTTAGGAGAAGAGGAAGGAAGAAATTGGATAGTTTCATCTGAAGTAATAAAATAAGTGAAGTTATTATAAAAATCCTTAATTATGTAATTTTATTAACTAAGGGAAGGCTGAAAAGATGTCATCATGATGAAATAAGTCTAGATAACCACAAAAATAGAAAATAGGAAGTGATAAAAAAACTATACAGGGTCGACTAGGTCGACCTAGCACAAAAAATAGGGCCTAAAAATAGTATAGGGTTGACTAGGTCAATCTAGTATAGTAAACAGAGGTTGGCAAAAGAGTGAACAGGGTTTGCAAACAACACAGGGTCAACTGGGTTGACCCAATAAATGAATAGGGAAGATAAGGAAGCCTATAATAGATTGTGAATTGAAACTAGATAAATTTTGCAAGTAATTTGAAAAATAATAATAGAAATGAAATGAATAGTCAATTGGATTGATGATGGCCAATCTAATTAAACCACATAACACAAAACCAAACTAATGTTGGCTAATGCAAGTTTTTGAAATACAATTGAGCAAAGACCAAGAAATTAAATTGAAAAGTAAATAGCTAACTAATTAGTCAACCTGAATGTTTATTAGATTATTAAGATATGATTTTAAATGTGATGGAATTTGGCTATAAGCAAGGAACTAGAAATCAATCTAAGGATGGTATCAGGTAGTTTGGGTTGGAAAGGATTGTAGTGTCAATGATATAGGCTGGTATTGGGGCATACCCCCTCACTTCACACACTATAACGATAAGGGTGTCTAGTGCTTAGCCAAAATATACCATTAACCATGTTTTATACTTGACTAGAATATCAAGTTAGCTTCCCCCATGGTGATGAAATTAAAGTAGGTTGGCCTTGGGTAGACAAATATTAAAATTCTTGTTTAAATTTTATGATTTGGCCATGTGTGCATAAAATAAAAAATAGTGAACTAAATGGTTAATTCAAAAACACCTAATTAAGCTATGTGATCTATTCTTAGCATGCAAGAAAAAAAAAGAAATTTTGAACTACTTACTGGCATATAAGGTTAATTCCAACTTTGAAACAAGGTACAATGTTGATATATTCAACAATGTATGAAAAAAATACAGAACAAGGTCGTCAGGGTCAAAATTATACTATGGAAGTAAGGTCTAAAAATGAATAGGATTAGTAGAGTCAACCTAGTTATCTAGACATCACATAGAACATAGAACTAGGTCGGTAGGGTTGATCTAGTTGATTGTGCAAGGATATTTTTGAAGACTACAAACTATAAAAGGAAAGATTATAAAGAAAGAGATAAAGAGATAGAAAATAACCTTGGTGGATTAGAGATGTAGAGAATGAATATTGATGTTTAAGAACCTTGATATATGCTTGTAAATTCTTCTAACTGGGTTGACAGGGTCGATCAAGCTTTATATAAACTTACCACTAATTGCCCAAAAATATACAGGATCAATTGGGTCGATCTAGTAGTCTAGACTGGATGTCTAAAAAGATAAAAACTATACTAGGTTGACTGGGTTGATCCAATAGTTTATACCTAAAATATTGTACATAGAAGTTAGATATTGGGTTGACAGAGTCAATCCAATATGGAAAATAAATGATAAAATATTGATGAAATAATGAAAAAAAATAATGTAAACAAATCCTACAAGGTTAGTTCACATTAGGTTCACTAGAATGTATGCAATCAAAAATACATCATGTCTATAAATCAATCTTGGCTTAGAGAAGATAGAGCATACCTATAGTTCTAATTGGGGATACATTTGTTAAGTAGGGGTATGACCAATATGGGGATCCGCTAGACCCAATTAAGGGATCACTTGTCATAATACACCATGATAGAAAATGTTCTAAAACCTACAATCTAAAAAAATCACATAACAACCCAAAAAGAGTCCTTGGTTTAATGTTCACTCTATTCTAATAAACAAAAAAGTAAAGCTAATCTAGTTCTCACCAAAGCTTGTGACATAAATTAGGGGTTATAAATAAAACAAACTAAACTAAACATGCATAGAAGACATATACTCATATCAATGTATATAGAATCCTAATGCATTGAATAAAGAAACAAAAATGCATTATTTATCTCCTCTTACAAAGGAAAAATAAATTTAGGCATACTTACCTTCAAATATGAACCCATTGAGCCTCAAACTCTTCTTTAGCCAAGGTGCTTCACAAGAGATTGTTTTGGTATTTAAGGATAACAAAGACAAATTAGCTCTAGGATACACAACCTATCTATGAATCTAAAAGACTTCTCCACAAGACAAGATCCATATCTCCAAATAAAGTATGGAACCTTAAGATTTATTATTCAAGTATAAGGGTCAATAAGTAGATGTTCATTCGCACTTATTCTTCTTTGCTTATCTCTTTTACAAATGGTTAGAAATGAACGTGTATATATAAGAGGATCTTACCCTAAATCCTCCTAGAAGCATTAGCTGTATAGGTTTGACCCAATCAACCCTACATGTTTTCAAGGACAATTCACTGGGTCTGAGCTAGATCGGTTGAAACGATAACAAACCCAAAAAGTGAAAAATACCCCTAGACTATACAAGGTCAACCTAGCTAACCTAGTATAGCTGACTATCCAAAATGGAATTAAGGTAAGAAAAGGATGATAAAGCATGGCAAAAGACTAGAATGGGTAAGTATGAGAAGAATAATCTTAGGGTAAATGGTTTTAGGAGATGATTATGTATATGGCAAATGGAAAAATGGACAAAAACCTTATGAAGAACTAATGGTCTACTTTCCCCTTTCCTGATACACCCCTTAATACACGTACTCAGAGAGTTTGAGACTTGATGGGTTCTTACAAGATACAAAGTGTCATTAATAGATAAAATTTTGAAAATATTATGTGTATACACTAGGTGCATAGAGCCTTACGTAATCCCTTTGAAAACTTCATCTATCATCTCTATGAATTTTTCATACAATGAAGTTCTACTTTGATTACTTTACCTTCAATTTGAAAATAAACCACTCTCAATCCCCTTATACTTGACTATACTTTACTTATTTAGGCTTGTATAGACTAAGTTTAAGGTTTGAAGAAGCTTTAGGAAGTTTACAAACACATAAAATATCCTTGAGGGTTTTATATCATGATGATCCATTTAATGAATTCAATAACCTCATTCATGAAAAATCTCCCTTGAAGTCACCTTTAAGTATGGTTCACCTACTCAGATGTAGGCCATCTTTAAATTTGGTTGTAGCTTCTATTTTCTCTTCTTAAGACCTATTTGAAGGCTATAGAAAAGTATTGTTATAGCTCTCCTCTTGAGGTCAGAACATTTATAACTTGTCAGTGTTTAGGCCTCTTTAATCAGCTTGAAAGGTCTCTTGATTTTCAAAATCCTTATTACCAGTAGGTTGTAACCTTAAGAGCAAGCATGTAGATGCATTTTGTGTTTAACCTTGTTTTAACCTCAACATATATCCCTCTTTCTCTATGTATAAGGTTATTCATCTCCTTACTTAACTATGGTCCAAATAATATCCATAAGCTTAGAAGAGTCTTTGAGACTTGTCAAATCAAATTTTGCTATAGGTGGTGGCATGAGATTAGGCCTATAAGTATCTTTTTAAGGCACTATATTCCCTATTTATGACTTATGATCATTAATGAAATCATAAGTAAGGTCAAAACCCCATGACACTATGAATATCTATCCTTAGTCAGAATCTTCACCATGGTGTTGAATTTTCAAAAAAGGAATTGTGTCCTTCCTTGTAGTTATAGGTTCTGATTGTATCCTTTATTTAGATGACTGTAGATTACTCTCTCCTTGAGAATATTGACCTTAAAAATATATTATTCTTGAGATACCTAATTGAGGTGACTTATCTCATATGAATACACACTTAGTTAGTCCAAGTAGGCACTAAGGTCATTAGATACACTTAAAGACTATCAAGACACCTTATTTGGAGCATTTTTAGACCTCGAATCAGGCTTGTAGGTGTCATCAAAGGATAATATATTTATTTTTTATGACTACCTCTTATTGCTTATAACATCAATAAATTCATATTTGAATTAGTAACCTCTTATTGAATGCCAACCTTTACTCATATGTTGATGCCATGTCAAAACATCATAAGAAATGTGACCTTTATCAAATGTAAATGACTATGTATATTCCATTTGTATGGATAAGGACTGTATGTGCCCTTAAGGGAGGCTTAAAAAATGATTTTATCCTTTTCCTTCTCCATTATATATTTTATTAATTATATATAGACCATTATGAAGAGATATTCCCTATCATTCTTTGGCCTATGTTCTTCATGAACAATGATGACTATGTTCTTGCCTTGTTTTAGGTGAAGACTCATAAAATGGTGAAAAAAGCTTAAGGTCTGCATACCTTACTTCACATACATGATGGTTTTAATCTCTTTACTTATTATAATTGTGAAAAAATGGGAGGGAGATGAATAGGGGAAATATTATGGATGAGAGAGGGAAAAATCATGAATTGAGAGTGGAAAGGAGTGAAGACACAGTGAGAAATGGCACTGTATAACAATGACATGGGGATGAACAAAATAGATGTGGAAAGGAGATGAAGGGTCATGTCAAGACCAATAAGAAGATTCATATGAAAATATGAACATATCATCCTAAAAAAATATCAATTTTGATGCCCTTAGATAAGGATAATAGGCTGAAAATGAAACATAGGTTTCTGTTAAAACCTTAAAATATGCTAAAAAAACCTTAAAATTTGCTAAACTAGCTTTTTGAGATGATTGAGAGCATATGAATTGTCTTATTAGATATGAAACCTTATTAAACCTTGATAATATTTATTTTATAACATTTTAACATGGTGGAGGCCTTTTCAAACAAGAAAATAAGAAAACTTGAAAATCCTTCTCTCCCTTGAACCGTACAAACTCCTTTAGAAGCAGGTGGACTACAAAATTCCATTGTAAACCTATTATTGAGATCCATATGACCATAATAATTTTTAAAAGTAAATGAATAATTCCATGTAATGATGAGTCATGTTCCTAAAAATATCTAAAAATTGGAATTTTCTTGAAATGATGCCTTGGTGTGGAGAAATTGCAAAAAAAATATTTGCCTTCATGGATACAAAACTGTAGAATTATACCTTTAATTCAAATGATGGTTTATGAGGGAGAGGATAAAAAGTTAATAAAAAATTACTCCATAAATATTCCCTTTTATTCTATTTTCTTTTACCAAAAATTTAGACCTGGATTCTCTTTTTCATGGCTATACCAACTACAAACATAAAGGCATGTCTCTATATGCAAACTAGCAATGTGAAAGGAAGAGATCAGTTTATGGATTGTTTTTACATAAAATTAACATGAAACTATTCATGTACATATATCACATCTTCATAATCTTATTTCAAGCTTCAGTTGTACTATTGGTCATATAAATCTATACTTCCCCTTGTGAATATGCATGAAATGGCTCCCTTTTTGCCTTTTATTGACAACTTAAGTTATGAAACTCAAAATTTTGTTCATTTAAAGGTTAAAATGAGTTTTTTATATTTTTAAAACAAATATTTATCCTTTTTACACGCTTTAGGGGCTAGAAATGGCATGTGAGAGCTTAAAATGACCTTTTTCACACTTAAAATTACCTTAAGTGACCTTTTTAAGTCATGAAACTTTGGACTTAGGATAATGTCATGTAATTGAATATATTTAAAGATATTTTAATGAATTTTTTACATATAAATTAATACTTTTAATCCAAAAATTCCACTTTTGATGCAAAATACAAGGTTTGACAATGAAAATTACCATTAAACAAGGTTTATAATTGCACCAAGAAAAGTTTTGAATTATATGAGTTGGTATTTGGCCTTGAGAGACCAAATTACCAATAGTAGGTATAATTCAATTGGTATATATGCATATCAATCATGTAACCCCAATAGGTTGCTAAAGATGTTAAGCCAAAAATTTGGCTACCATGAATGAGTATCATTTGAAACTTTGATGTACTTGATCTTAACTTTATTGATATCTATTATGAGGGTCTCTTATTATTCATTTAATGATCTAGGATGATAGGTAGTGTGTCTTAATTTGTATCTTACATGTCAATTTAGTATGGTATAGTTGGTAACTTAGTCAAGTGACTTTGTCTTATCATCAAATGGTCATTATTTATGGCCTTCATTATGTGTTTAGCATTTTTTAAGGTAAGTTTGGCAAGGTTAAGGTTAAGTGTTAAATCAAGTCAATGAATAAATATGTTAAAGGAGACAAGGTTTTGACCCTTCCAAGAATAAACATGATCTAAAGCTAGATAGATTAACCAAGGAATAAAGATAGTAAGCTGATCACATTGGTTTTCAAGCAATTTCGAAAGATTAAGGTAGTTTTTATAAGATTAAGGTATTTTACTTTAGTCTTATTATTAATTTTCATGTTGAGATGATACTTGATATTAAAAATAAAATATGAAGGTTATATCATGTAGTATGAGTCTTTTAAATTTAACTAACACCTATGTTGTGACATCATACTTGTACTTGTCCATAAACACCCTCTAAATGTCTTATATAACTAATTTCCAATGTTGGAGTCTGCTTGTAACTGTCATTCATCATTTTCTAACATATATATGAGGAGATATGGATATATTTTTAAGAAAATAAAGGCGTGAAACATTTTTTCACTCTCTTCCATGTCTATACAAGTCAAGACAAGTTGGATAGTCACTTAGTTTACCATCTATAGCAGTTCCAAAGGTTAAAACAAGCAAAATCTTGACAAAAGCATGTTTTTGGAGGTATTTTTCATAGGTTTTATGTTTTCATGAAATTAAAAAACTCCTCAAAGGTTCCCTATGCTATTTTAAGACCCAAAACATGAAAAATAAGTGGCTACAAAGTCAAATAATGTAAAAAACCTATCCTTTTCTCCATCGAGCTTCTTGGCATCCTAAAAAGAGCAATTGGTGTGTGAATGGTATTATAAGGAGAGAAAAATTTGGAACCCAAGATATTTTAAATAGGATAGGAACCTAATTAACTTCCAATTAGTTTTATTTTTTCTTTGGTTAGGCTCCCTAACTTTATGAACAATCATTAAAAATTTAAGGTGTAGAAAAGGGATTCAAAACCCCATTAGGGTCAGTTTCCTCTAAATGTAGGGTTATAATGTTGAATTAATGAATGAGTATGATTTTTTAATGCCTATTTAACTTTTTTACCTTTATAATATTATGTTTTTTAAATTTTTACATGGCCATGTTTAAAATAACATCAAATAGCCTTGATTTGCTAAGTTTGAGAAAGATAGTCATGTTTGCAAGAGTTGTGAGGTGACGTGTTACATGTAATGATTGAAATGAGGTGTTTAGTAGTGGTTAATATTTATAAATACACCTTATACCTTTTAATACATCATTGAATCAATGGAATTTAAGGAGAATAGATAACCATGCATGTATAGTTGAATTAGTTGTAACTTGTAGCTATAGTGGATAACCCTGATCAAATGTGAAAGTAGAATTAATTATTAATGATCACTATTGTCATAGTCTAGGGGTGGTTTACTAAAAAAAGAATAGGAATGAGATAATTCACTTTTTACTTAACATTTAAACACTCAGCTATGTTAACATCAATCCATATAAGGCACTGAGTTTATGCGCTCACCTGAAGCATAATTGAAAAGGAACTAAGGCCCACATTGGGATAGTTATGTCATAACATGAGGCTTCAATAAGGGAACTCAAGAAATGAACTATAAAATCAAATTTAGGGCTAACCCATAGGTTCAAGACTATACTCAGGGTAATCCTAGGGTCGTATAGGTACTTAGTGGGTTGTATGACTAATTTGATTTAACTTACTCTCCATAGTGAATAGATGCTAATTAAATAGGTGGTGGGTTCACTACCATAGACCTATAATCATCTTGCATGTAAAATGATGATGACATCATGAAAATTATAGAGACTCCATTAAAATAGTGAAACCAATAAAATACATGAACTTTAATTCACATAATTGATCAAAAGTGAGACATCACTCAAACACTTGCTTCCCACAACATTACTACAAGACATGTAAACTAGACAAACTCATACAATTTAATGCAACACCAATTATCATTTTGTAAAGTCCATAACAAGATCTTATATTCAAAATCATAATACTAACAACCTAGAGGCTCATAGATGACCTTGGGCACATATAATTGGAGTTAGAGTGGTCTCCCTTTTGTATCTAAGCCTCAATGGACATTAGAGTAAAGTTTACAAATCATGGTTTCTAAGTCAATACACCAAATATTATCTATAGTTCTTCCTCATCTTCATCCTCAATTGGATCTCTTTATATAATCCTTAAGGAACATCTTTACTAGGTTAAAAATTACATGCTAAGTGTTAAGCTGGAGTTCTATCATCATAAACACCAAATCCATGACCTTGCAATTCCTACACTCCACTTGCCACCTATCTTCAAATATTAAATTATGCCTTGATTATCTAAGAGATGGTTAAATGTCATCTATTTGGTGAATGATTTATGTTGGATCCTCTAGTTGGGTACCAAAATTGTTAGGCTAACTACTTTCTAAAATATCTAGATGTGTCGATGTGGATATCAGGTTCATGTGAAAACACCATTAAATAGGTTAGTGGCCCAAAATTACCCTATATAAAAACCATAGTATTCCCTTTGACTAAGATATCAAACTCTTGGGAGCACAAATCTCAAGCACATTCTCCTAGAGTTCTGTGTTGAAATCCTCAAAGGCCTTTATGGCTAGCTTGATCTCTTTTGTGGAACTATCAATCTCAATTGATGCAAGAGTGAGTACAAGTGTATCTATTTTATCTAAATCCTTCCAAAATGCTTATAGATTGGCCTATGCCTTTGCCACACTTCTATCCAAAATATCTCCTTATTCATAGGCCTTAGTCTATAAGGAGTGAAAGAGTTATTACAAGTCTCTCTATTGACCCTTAATTTGATTTCTCAATGAATTTACATTGCCCATGATTTGTGACCTTTATACCTTACCTATGGAGTAAACCTTAGCCATCAGCTACTCCTCATCCTTCACTTACTTTAAGTGTGCATCTATAACTAAGGCTAGGTTGAAAAATATAAAGATTACATTTATTGATTTTGTACCTTCCTTTAATTTTATGAAGAGATCCTCCACTTCTTGGAGATTTTTTGATACCTCCTTCTTCAATGCAATTTTTGGGTCTTCCTCTTATTCGTATTCTTGTGTCAACTTAGGATATAGCCTTGGGAGCATCTGCTCCATCAATACACAAATATTATTGACCTCTAAAAGTTATAAAGTGTTAATGCTAACTAGAAGAGATTGTTTGGCTGATTCTACATGATCAAAAAGCTATTGTAATTTGAAAATATTGGCTTGTGCTTCCTCTTTGGCTTCCTTTAGGAGTTTCTTTAGTTTCCTCACCTTGTCATCATTTATGAAATTATATCATGTTACTTCTATGGCCACTTTTATTTATGCTTTCCCATATTGGATTGGGTTCATGGTATGTGGGTTAACAAGAAGGGATTCTTTCCCTTCCTCAGAATATTATAGGCTCAAAGTAGAAGCCTTTGGTTCTTCGAATTGGGGCTCATCCATATAATATTCTAGTACAAATGAAAGCTACTTGGACATCCTAGTCATGGTATCTTGGGGGCATAATTTTATAAAAGCATAAATCTTCTTCTCCCTAATTATTATATTTTATTTACCTAATTCTAAGATCTTTATCATCATTTTTGATTATGGTCTTCTCCATGTGAACTTCTTCCTCTTCACTATGACTACTGATCTCTTTGGTGTTCTCCTCTGAGGATTCACTTATCTAGTCCTTAGGGGTTTCTTCATAAAACTTCTCCCCCTCATTTGTTTATTTATCCTAGGTCTTATCAATATTTACCTCAAGGTTTATACCTTTAGTGATAGGGTCACATTATTGTTTTTGGTACTCCTCAGTTGTCTCTATTGTTTTTTTGAGACACTAGTATTGCCTTCTTTTGGTCTAGATGCCCATTCACTACTTGGGCATGCCTTAGTAACTTTTTTTACTTATTTAATAGGGATTCTTGGCTCTTGTTTGACCACCTATACTATTGGTTATGTGCTCAAGGGTGCCTTTGGGGTCTTCTTATCCAACTTGGCCTTCTTCTATTCTTGATCAAGTTTTCACTTCTCTTAAAGCATCAAAGCCCAATTTATGTCTTCCTCACTAAGTCCCATATTCCTCTAGGACATTATTTTATCCTTGATATATTGAGGTCCCATAAGGGAGGCCTTATATATAGATGTCAGCATCAGTTTCCTTGATGGGATCTTCAACGAGTTGGTACCAGATGTAAGGCTTGTCATTTCCTCAATTAATTCTAACATGGTAGTCATGCCACTTTATAGGACCTCCAAAAAAATTTAAGTTCTAAAATCCTCTTCTCTTTCCTCTATTTTTAGGATATAAGTCCCTACCCTATCTTCTTCAATCTCTTCTTCTATTATGGGCACTAGGGATGCCAATTTTTCCATATCTATAAGGGTTTTAGTAGGGAATCCATAGGTCCCTTAGTCTTTTTTCTTGGATGATTGCTAAAAAAAATCACCCTCTTACTTTAATTTCATGCATTTATTTGGTGCATGTGGTGTGATTTATTCATTTGAGGCTATATTTAGCTATATGAACTCTGTAATATCCTCTAATTTTTCACCCCACTTTCTTACGAGTGATTTATCTTGAACTTTTGGTGCATACTTTCCTTAAACATTGGCTAAGAGGGGGTGGTCACCATCCTTAACAATATCTAAGCCCTATTTAGAAGTGGTGTCATTGATGTCAAGGTTGATGTCATTTTACGTTAAGGTTGATGCCAATAATGTCAAGGTACATCTAATGAAGATGCATGGTGAGTGGTCTATGAGGTATGAAATTGTGTGCTTGATGGGAAAGGATGCCATGTGAAAAAATATAATTTTAAGGAAACCTAATTTCTTTATGTTGAGAGATAATTTAAAGGCAACCTAATGATTCTTCTAAGGTTGATGTCAAGGTTTAAGTCAAGTAAAGCATGTTTGAGTATTAGTTCTTGAGTACAAGGTGTCTTGAGAAGCCTGGTGAAGTAAGTAAGCATAATATTATGAGAGGTGGTTTGTTATTGGTTGATAATTAAATAAAAGTTTATATACCTTTAAAAGTGTTTCAAGGTTAGTTGTCAAGTTTCAAGTGCTCAAGAAGACTAGTTATGGCACTAGTAATATCATAAAAAGTCCTAATGAATTTTTTTGAGCATGGTGGCTTGGTGATATAGATGTAAAAAGGAATAAGATGATGTATAATATTTATTTAGAATTAATATGAGGCATTGGATCACTCTGGAAAGTTTCAAGGTGAGCCTACAGGGGTAAGACCTTAAGTCCAAATCTGCAACTAGACTAGTTCTAGACCCTGCCTAACCTAATAAGGTGTTCTAAGGTGTTTTTAAGGAATTTGAATAATGTAAAGTAGTTTTTTTTTGTGAGAGAGGTTTTTTGGTAATGTGATTGAGGTGGAGATAACATGGAAAGAGGCATAAAGGTTAGTTTAAAGACCTAATTTGGTTTATAGATCAAGGTCTAAGCAAGCAGAGAGAGAGTATGTCCTAATGGAGTATAAGGATAAATTTCCAAGAAAAGTGTGAGTATGTGAGTATTAAAGAAAGTGTTTCATTTTTTTTAAAGTATATTTACCAAGTTTTAGGTCATGGCCTATAATAAAAATCATGAAAAGTGTATTTGAGGTTTTTGGAGTGCACATAATGAAGGGTTCTCAACCTGAAAAGGACTTTCAAGTGTTCATTGGCATGTGTAACCTTTGCATAGTAACCTAATATATTAAGTATATATTTTAAAGGGAATTAAATAAGATCTATAGGTATTAGTTTTGGAAATGAGTGGTAGTCTTTTATGAATAATCATTTACACCAAAAATACTATTAACCCTCTCTAAAACCCTAATAATGACCTGATGTGAAAGATATTGTTCTAAAGTGATCATAATGGATTGGTATGGATATTTAAGTTATTTTAATTTATATTTAACTCTCCCAAACACACACACACACACACACACACACACACACACACACACACACACACACACACACACACACACACACACACACACACACACACACACATATATATATATATGTGATTTTTTTTAGATGAGTGAGTGGACCCTATAAGAAAGGCCTTATTTCTTAGAGATTTATTGTAGCAATCAAAGTTGACCAAATCAAAGTTGATAAATGGATGGAGGAAAAAGTTTCATACTTTTATTTTGTTTCCATGATGTTTTATACATATTTTTTATAACTCATGTGTGGTAAACTAGTCATCCAAGTTGACAAGTTGCTAATAGGCCTAATGATGCAAATAGTGAGAAACCCAGGCAAAAGTGAGAAGTTGATTAGGGTTATGTTGTCATGAAATATGGATGAATATAAATTAATGGATAATTTTTTCAATAATTTTAATACATGTTCATGTTGGATATAATTTTTGGAGATTATTATAACGATTAAAATGTTTCCCATAAGTTGACATGTCTTATTCAGATGAGACAGTGAGGTACAAGTTTATGAGATTAGTCTGTAAGACCAATATTTCCATTTAATCATCATATATTTCTATCATATATTTTCATAATTATTTCATAATATCATATAATTTCATTTTAATTCTCTAAAAGTGGTCATATATATGTTAAAGGTCATTGTCACCATGATTGTGCTTCAAGGCAAACTGGCAGTTCTGGGTAAGCAAGTGGCAGAGATGAGTTTGAGACTCTATGATCTAAGTTGAAGAATATAATGTACATGGTTTTTATATTTATGAATTTTATTTCTTATGAATTATTTTCATAATATTGGAATTCAATGCAAGATATTAAAACTTTGAAGCCAAAGTGGCTTGTCTGGGTGAGTGAGGTCTAAGAGAGAGAGAAGGTCAACAAATTAGTCTACAAGACCAATAGTTGCCAATTGATATTATGATATTTTTGTTTAAGGTTTTTATAATAATGTTTTATAATAATTTTCATGCATGTTAATTCATTTATTGTGTTATTTTAGGTGTCATAAGTTCATGTTTCCATGACTGTGTTTTGAAGTTAGTTGGCAGTTCAAAGTGAGCATTTTATAATGAAGAGATTAAGCTTGTATACCCTAAGTTGTGAAATATAAATCACATGGTGATTACCATAAGGTTATTTATCTTTTGTATATGTGATTTTTTTCCATGTTTGTTTGTAAAAATTGTGTTTATACTTTAGTTTTCCAAACAAACTTTATGTGTATGCATAGGCCTAATTGTAAACAGTTCAAATGATGTGCTTCAAATGGTGGTTGGTTTTAAAAAGTATTATGGAGCCTAGATGAGATTATCATGGGTATATTTTAGTGTCATATTAAATGTTAATTATGTGTGATATGTTTTAATGTTTTCCAAGGAATGCAGAGTATAACATGTCTTAAAGTAGACCTAATGGGATTAGGTCTCCATGAGACCTAAAGATGAAATGAGGCCTAATTAAGGTAAGTCAGACATAAAATTACTAAAATCACATTTGATTCATGTTTATTATATGTACCAATATCTATTACATGGCTGACATAATAAGGTATGGGTGTTTGGCTGACCAAAAAGGATATGAACAAGAGACTTATATAAATCCAAGGTAGTTTTAGGCCTATTTAAAAGAAGAAGAGTGCATGTGAACAAAATAATATATTATAGATTATAAGGAGGTACTTTAGACCATGAAATTAGTGTAGGGTATTTTTTATTAACATTTAATATAAGTTATTGATATGAGGATCAAGGTCATATGACCTAATCAAGTCAAGAAGAGGGTTAGTTGAGCAAAGAAGGCTAGAGGCCAGTTTGAGAGGGATAGAAATGTGTGAAGAGATAAATAAGAATATCATCATCTATTTTATGAGAAAAATGGGGTTATAAATTTGATAAATTGGTTTAGGTGACTAATTTATTGATGAGTCGTCTAGGGGGTTGGTGCATCTTTTTAAGTTGGTACTTGATAAAACCTAGTTGAGTTGGTGCTTAGCTAGTTGGGGTTGGTGTTCCATGTGAAGTGGGTACTTCACTAAATTTGGTATTTTTATTATAGTAATGTTGTACATTTTCATATATTAGTGGTTTTTATTTATTTTGAGTGTTTCCCACATATGTGATGTTTTCTTATGTTTTATTCTCTTGTGGATAGGTGTTTATGCATGCTAGATCTATATGCTTATTTGAATAGTCTATGATTTCTTAAGTTAAATTTATAAGAAAGTTTTTATGATTTATTATTCCCCCCATCTTAGTCATTTTTATTCCAACATTTGGTATTATATCTTTATCCTTTGAAGTAGGTAAAAACTTAAAGTAAATCCTAGAAATAAGGATGGATAGTTAGTGAGCTCAAGGTGGTTTCTATACCAATAAGGCTTTATTATTGAAAGGATCTAATTATGCATTTTATAACATTATGATGAAGATATATTTGATGTCTCAAAGTCATGATATTTTGAAATTAGTTGTGGATGGATATAGTGCTCCTCCTATTCCACCAATTGATGTAGTAGGTAAGAAGGCTAGTGAAAATAACTCTAAGGAAATGGATTCCACTCTATTTGGCCTATCAAATGTAGAACTTGTGAAGGTGATGCACTATGAATTAAAAAAATAGATATAAAAAAATTTGAATACTATCTATTAAGGAGACACCAAGGTGAATATGACCAAATTGTAGACCCACAAGAGATAGTTTAAAAGTCTAAAGATCAATGAAGATGAAACCATTGAATCCTACCAATTGAAGGTTGATGAAGTTTTCAATGTCATTAGAGGATTAGGAGAAGTGAGAGAGTCTATAGTTATTCAAAAGTTATTGAGATCACTAACTCTTAAATTTGATTTTAAGGTATCTATAATAGAAGAGATGCAAGATTTGGACAAGCTAGAGATGGATGGGCTTCATGACATCTTGACTTCCTATGAGATGAGAAAAAATGAAGGAAGACCTCCCAAGAATCAACTTTCAAAGTTGAGAAGAAGTCAAAATCCAAGAAGGTCAAAGATGATGAATGCTTAGATATTGATGATTATCAAATAATGTCCATGTTTGTAAGGAAATTGAGTTTTGGATTTGGTAAGTACAAAGGTAAATTGCCCTTCAAATGTTTCAATTATGGCAATATTGGTCACTTTTCATGAAAGTGTCCTAATAAGGATAATATTAAACATGATGAACATCATGGAGATGACAAAAGTCCTATAATCCTAACAAAAACAAGAAGGATTTTAGGAAGTATGAAGATAGGAAAGGATCATTCAAGAACAAGAGAAATTTTTACACAAAAGAAGATAACTCATCTGATGTAAGTGACACAAGCACATATAATAGTGATGATGATATTAATTAACCTGATCATGAAAATAATGAAACTATTCATGGACATAGAATCAAAAATGAGAGTTATTCAAATGGGAAAGGCCATATAGTTGATGTAGAATCAAATGAATAAAAAGCTAAAGTGACTTTGAAGTAGAATTGGTGAGTGCTCTAGAGGAATTGAAGTTCCAAAAAAGAAATAATCACAAACTAAGATCATTATTTAGGGACTATGAGGACCAGATTAACTTGTTTGATGAGAGACTAAGTAACACTTTTAAGGATTATGATGAGATCATCAATCAGATTGAAGAATATATGGAGATATTCAATGCAAACCTAAAGAATAAAGAGGAAGAATGCACTAGGTATTAAACTAAAGTGAAATCATTTAAATTTGAGTTGTATCAAGCATCTAGAAAGGTGAGGACCTTTGTGAAGTTTGAAAAGAACACTGAGGCTCTAGATGACATATTGAGTAGTCAAATGTCTATAAGTGACAAGATAGGTCTTGGTTTCAAATAAGATGAATAGGAGGCTACTCAAGTCAAGGAGAAGGCTATTGAAGATAATAAAGTCAATATAAAAAAACCTATCAAATAGCCTAATTCTATGATGTATGCTAGTTCATTCAATGGTCACTATTTTTTATGTAGTTAGTTTGGTCATAGAACAAGAGAGTGTAGAAGACCCTCCAATAATGATTACTCATGGGACTATGGAAGGATTCATAGTTCACATCAGTCAATAGGTATGTATGAAGTGGTTTGATATAGTTTTCATAATGTAGGACATATTTTAATATTATATCCTAATAGAGTTAGAATGTCATGAAGTCAAACTAGGAGGTTTGAAGCCCCTTTAGTGCATAAAAGAAGGAAAATGAATTTATGGAAACCAAAGATAGTAAAGATGAGTCATGATCAGTCTATAAGCTAAATATAATGTTTGTCATGGTAGAGTATACCTCAAATGATAAATCAAGTTAGGAATATCTATTATCACCTCATATTGATGATTAAATGGTTGATATAAAAGTCAATCCTATAATGCCAATCAAGGCTAAAAGGATATTGAAGGATATTTAGTCTTGTGAGAGCATGTAGATCTAAGAATATAATGAACTTGTGTTATTTTAACTCTCTATGGAAAGAGTTGACTCCATTAAGCTTCATGGAGACATTATTGAGTTAGCAAAATCATCGTAGATGCTTGGTTTGAGGGGGAGATATACAAGTTGTTGAGTGAGCTTTATCTATGTTGAAAAGTGGTCTTTTAATCTAAGTTAATTTGAAGGAGGTATGCATGGAGTAAGGGGGAGAATGTTGCCTTAATGATTCATATTATATATGTTGAAATTTTGTTTCAAATAAGGTGTGATTACATACGATAGTTATGGAATGCCTTTGTCATTAATGTAAAAAGGGGAGAAATTTTAATAAGGAATATGAGAGTGTTCATATTGAAAAATGTTTTTCCATCAATGAAAAGGGGGAGTTTTTTGAGAATTTTTGTCATTCATGTCATGGTTTATGTCATTTTATGTTAAAGTTAATGTCATTGATGTCAAGGTGCATCTTGTGAAGATGCATGGTGAGTGGTCTATGAGGTATGAGCTTGTGTGTCTAATGTGACAAGAAAGCCATGTGACAAAATATAATTTGAAGTCATCATAATTTCTCTCTATTGAGAGATATTTTTAAGGCAACTTACTGATTCTTATGAGGTTGATGACAAGGTTTAGGTCAAGTAAAGCATGTTTGAGTATTAGTTCTTGAGTATAAGGTGTCTTGAGAATCCTGGTGAATTAAGTAAGCACAAGCTTGTGAGAGGTGGTTTGGAACTATTTGATCATGTAATAAAAGTTTAGATACCTTCAAAAAAATTTCAAGGTTATTTTTCAAGTTTTAAGTGCTTGAGAAGCCTAGTTATGGCATTAGTCATATCATGAAAAGTCCTAGTGAGAAAGTTTGAGCATCGTGTCTTGGTGATATGGATGTATAGAGGCATAAGAGGTTGTATAATGTTGATTTATCATGCATATGAGGCATTAGATCACTCAATATAGTTTCAATGTGAGCCTAAAAGCATAAGACCTTAAGTCTAAGTCTATAACTAGACTAGTTCTAGACCTTGCCTGACCTAATAAGGTTTTATGAGGTATTTTTAAGGCATATAAATAATGTAAACTAGTGTTTTATCATGAAACAAGTTGATTGGGTATGTGAGTGAGGTGGAGAGCACATTAAAAGTGTCATGAAGGTTAGTTTCAAGACCTAATGTCATTTATAGGTCAAGGTCTATGCAAACAAAGAGAGAGAGTGTGGCCTAATGGGGTATTAAAATCAATTGTCAAGGAAAGTGTGAGTATGAGCATTAAATAAAGTGTGTCATGTTGTTTCAAGTATATTGACAAAGTTTATGGTCATGGTTTGTAATAAAATGCATGAAAATTGGTTTTGAGGTATCTCGAGTACACAAAATGAAGGGTTCTCAACTTGAGAAGGACCTTAAAGTGTTCATTGGCATGTGTAACCATTTTCATGGGAACTTGATATATTAAATATAGATGAGGAAGGTTCATAGATATGATATCTAGGCATTAGTTTTGGAAATGAGAGGTATTCCTTTATGAATAATTGTTAACACCAAAATAAGTGTTAACCCTCTCTAAAACCCTAACAATGACCCAATGTGAAAGATCTTGTTTGAAAGTGATAACAATGGATTTTTATGGATATTTAAGTGATTATAGTTTGTATTCAACTATACCAAGCACATCTAGGTGTGATTAATTTTTCAGATGAGTGAGTGGGCCCTACAAAAAAGGCTTTATTTCTTGGAGATTTGTTGTAACAATTAAAGTTGACCAAGTTAAAATTTCCAAATGGATGAAGGATAAAGTTTGAGACTTTTAGTTTGTGTCCATGATGATTTATGCATAGGTTATAGCCATCAAGTTTTCTAAACTAGTCATCCAAATTGACCATTTGCTAATAGGCCTAATGATGAAAATAGTGAGAAACCTAAGTAGAAGTGAGAAGTTGATTAGGGTTGTGTTATCATGAAATAGGGATGAATCTAAATGCATGGATACAATTTTAAATATTTTATGACATGTTCATTTTGGATATAATTTTTTTATATAGGTGGATATCATGAAAATGTTGCTTATAAATTGACATGTCTTATTCAGATGAGATAGTGAGGTATAAGTTTATGAGATTGGTATGCAAGACCAATACTATCATTTCACATTGATATATTTCTATCTAAGATTTTCCTCATGATATCATAATATAATTTAAATTAATTTTAAGTCTCTAAAATTTTTCATACATATGTTTAAGGTCATTTCCACCATGACTATGCTTCAAAGCCAATTGGTAGTTCTAGGTAAGCAAGTTACAGAGCTGAGTTTGAGATTGTATGCCCTTATTTGAAGAATATAATGCACATGGTGTTTCTATTTGTGAATTGTATTTACTATAAATTATTTTCATAATCTTTGAAGTTATTGAAAGATATTAAAACATTGAAGCCAAAATGGCTTGTCTAGCTAAGTGAGGTTTGAAAGAGAAAAGGTCAACAAATTGGTCTAAAATACCAATAGTTTCCAATTGAGCTTATGATATTTTTTTTTAAGGTTTTTATAAGGATGTTTTATAATCATGTTAATTCATTTTAATTACTTGAGTGGTTTTTTTTAGGTGTCATAAGTTCATGTTTTCATAATTGTGTTTTGAGGTTAGTTGGTAGTTCAGACTGAGAATTTTGCAAACAAGATTTTGAGCTTGTATACCCTAAATTATGAAGTATAAAGCACATGGTGATGACCTTGAGTTCATGTATATTTTTTATATGTGATTTTTTTCCATGTTTATTTGGAATTTTTTTTTATGCTTCAGTTGTCTTAGATAGACTTTCTATGTATGCATAGGCCTAATAGTAAATAGTTCAAATAGTGTGCTTCAAGTAGTGTCTAGCTCTCAAAAGTATTATGGAGCCTAGATGAGATTATTATGGGTATATTGTAGTGGAATATGATATATTAATTCTATGCGAGGTGTCTTAATTTTTTCTAAGGAATGTAAAGTGTAATGTGTCCTAAAGTAGACCTAATGAGATTAGGTCTCTATAAGACCTAAAGATGAAATTAGGCCTAATTAAGGTCAGTTAGACCTAAAGGGACTCAAATAAAATATGATTCATGTTTATAATATGTTATAATATTTATTCCATGTCTAACCTAATAAGGTAAGGGTGTTTTTCCAACCAAGAAGGATATAAACAAGAGACTTATATAAATTCAAGGCAATTTTAGGCTTATTTAAAGGAAGAAGAGTGCAAGAAAACAAAATAATATATTGTAGAGTATAAGGAGGTATTGTATACCATTAGAGGAATGTATGGGATTTATGATGAATATTTGATAGAATTTATAGATATTATGATCAAGGTCATATGACTCAATCAAGCCAAGAAGAGGGTTAGTTGAGTGAAGAAGGCTAGAGGCCAGTTTGGGAGGGATAAAAGTGCGTGAAGAGATGAAGAAGGAGATAATCATCTATTGAATGAGTAAAAATTGGTTTTATAGGTGATAAAAGGTTTTAGGTGATTGATTTTTTTTGAGTCATCTAGGGGGTTGGTTCTTCCTTGTAATTTGGTACTTGTTAAAGCCCACCTGAGTTGGTGCTTAGCTAGTTGGGGTTGATGCTCTATGTGATGTGGGTGGTTCATTAAATTTGGTGTTTGTGTTATATTAATATATTACATTTGTAGATATCATTGTATTTTATTCTTCTTTAGGGTTTCCCACATATGTGATGTGTTCTTATGTTTCATGCTCTTGTGGATAGATGTTTATGCATGCTAAATTTATATGCTTGTTTGAATGGTCTATGATTTCTTAAGTTAAATTTATAAGAAATTTTTAAGTAATAATTTACTCTTACCCTCTCAGTCATTTTGCTTTTAACATTTGGTATCAGAACCTAGTCCTTTGAATTAGGTCTAAAATCCTAAAGGATATCTAAGAAGTAAGGATGGCTAATCAACAAGCTCAAGGTGGTTTCTCTACCAATAAGGATATATTATTAAATGGATATAATTATGCATTTTGGAACATTAGGATGAAGATATATTTTATGTCTCAAATTCATGATATTTTTCAATACATTTTTGATGTCTATAGTACTCTTATTCCACCAATTGATGCAACAGGTAAGAAGGCTAGTGAAAACAACTCAAAGGCAATAAATGTCATTCTATGTGGCCTATAAAATGTAGATATTATGAAGGTGATGCATTATGAATAAGCCAAATATATATGGGATAAATTGAAGACTATATATTAAAGAGACACTAAGGTGAAGATGGCCAAGTTGTAGACCCACTGAAGATAGTTTAAAAGTCTAAAGATAAATGAAGATGAAACCATTGCATCCTTACTATTAAAGGTTGATGAAGTTGTCAATGTCATCAGAGAATTAGGAGAATAAGTGAAAGAGTCTACAATTGTTGAAAATTTATTGAGATCACTAACTCCTAAATTTTATTCCAAGTTATATGTAGTAGAAGTGAGGTAATTTTTGGACAAATTAGAGATGGATGGGCTTTATGGCATCTTGACTACCTATGAGATGAGAATAAATGATGGAAGACTTCCCATTAAGGAAGAAACTTTCAAAGTTGAGAAGAATTGAAAAGCCAATAATGCCAAATATGATGAATGCTTAGATATTTATGATGATCAACTAATATCCATGTTTTTAAGGAAATTGAGATTTGGCTCTGGTAAGTACAAAGGTAAGTTGCCCTTTAAATGTTTTAATTGTGGTAAGATTGGTCACTTTGCATCCAGGTGTCCTAATAAGGATAATATTGAGCATGATGAAGAACATGATGAACATCATGGAGATGACAAGAAGGTCTATAAGTTTGCCAAAAATAAGGAGTTCAAAAAGTATGAAGGTAGGAAAGGATCATTCAAGAAAAAGATAAGTTTCTACACAAAAGAAGATAACTCATTTGATGTAAGTGACACAAGCAAATATTATAGTGATGATGATATTAATGAACCTAAACATGAAAATAATGAAACATTATTCATGGCCATAGAATAATACAATAAGGGTTGCTCAAATGGGAATGGCCTTATAGTTGATGTAGAATAAGATGGATAAGAAGCTAAAGTGAACCTTGAGGTAAAATTTGTGAGTGCTATAGAGGAATTGAAGTTCCAAAAAAGAAAGAGTTACAAACTAAGATCATTAGTTAAGGATTATGAGGAGTAGATTGGCTTGTTTGAGGAGAGATTTAGTAATACTTCTAAGGAGTATGATGATATCATCAATTAGATTGAAGTACAAATGGAAATAGTTAATACAAATCTAATGGCTAAAGTGGAAGACTACACCAGGTATGAAAATGAAGTGAAATCCTTTAAATTTGACTTGGATCAATAATATAGCAAGGTGAAGACCTTTGTGAAGTTTGAAAAGAGCACTAAGGCACTAGATGACATATTGAGTAGTTAAAAGTTTGCAAGTGACAAGACAGGTCTTGGTTTCAAATAAGACTAAAAGGAGGTAGCTCAATTCAAGGATAAGGATATTCAAGACAATAAAGTCAACATAAATAAACCTATCAAATAGAATAATATTTTCAAATATGCTAGTTAATTCAATGGTTAGTATTTTTTATGTAATCATTTTGCTCATAGAGCAAGAGAGTGTACAAGACCTTCTAAGAATGTGTACTCATGGAACTATGGAAGGAGTCATAGCTCACATTAATTAAGAGTTATATATGAAGTGGTTTTCTATAGTTGTAATAATGTAGGACACATTTCAAGATTATATCCTAATAGAGTTAGAATATCATCAAGTCAAAATAGGAGGTTTGAAGCCCCTAACATGAAAGAAAGAAGGCAAATAAATGTATGGAAACCAAAGATAGTAAATATGAGTCATGATTAGTCTACAAGCTCAAATGGAATGTTTTTTATGGTAGAATATACCTCAAATGATAAATCAAATTAGGAATGTATGTTATCAGCTCATATTGATGATCAAATGGTTGATATAGAAGTCAATCCTATAGTGCCAATTAAGCCTAAAAGATATTGAAAGATAATCAATCTTGTGAGAGCATGGAGATCTAAGAATCCATTAAACTTGTGTTTTTTTAGTTATATATGGAAATATGTGACTTAATTAAGCTTCATGGAGACACTATTCAATTATCAGAAGCATGATAAATGCTTGGTTTAAAGAGGAGATATTTAGGGTGTTCACTGAGCTTGATCTATGTTGAGAAGTGGTCTTATAATATAAGTTCCTTTTAAATGAGGTATGAATGGAGTAAGGGGGATCATTCTAACTTAATGTTTCACATTTTATGTGTTGAACTTTTGTTTCAAAGAAGGTGTGATTCTAGATGATAGTTGTGGAAGACCTTTGTCATTAATGTCAAAGGGGTAAAAAGTTCAAGAAGGGAGATGAGAGTTTTTAGATTAAATAATGTTTTAACATTAATGAAAAATGGGGAGTTTGTTGATAAGTGTTGTCATTGATGTCAACTTAATGTCATTTGATGTAAAGGTGCATCTGGTGAATATGCATGGTGAGTGGTTTATGAGGTATGAGGTTGTGTGCCTAATGTGACAAGGAATCCATGTGACAAAATATAATTTTAAGGAAACTTAATGTCTATATGTTGAGAGAGAAATTTAAGGTAACCTAATGATTATTTTGAGGTTGATGTCAAGGTTCAAGTCAACAAAAGCTTATTTAAGTACTAGTTATTGAGTATAAGGTGTCTTGAAAAGCCTATTGAAGTAAGTAATCACAATATTGTGAGATGTGGATTTTCACTATGTGATCATGAAATAAAAGTGTATATACCTTCAAAAGTGTTTCAAGATCAGTTTTAAAGTTTCAAGTGCTTAAGAAGCCTAGTCATGGCACTAGTCATAGCATGAAAAGTCCTAGTGAGATGGATGTACATAGGCATAAGAGGATATATAAGGTTACTTGATCATGCATAAAAGTCATTGTAACACTCATGATATTTTCAAGGTGAGATTATAGGGGTAAGACCTTATGTCCAAGTCTGTAACTAAACTAGTTATAAACCCTGCTTGATATAATAAGGTGTTATGAGGTGTTGTCAAGGCATATGAAGAATGTAAATTAGTTTTGGATCATGAGATATTTTTTTGAGGTATGTGAGTGAGGTGGATAGCACATGTAAAGAGGCATGAAGGTTAATTTAAAGACCTAATGTGATTTATAGGTCAAGGTTTAATCAAGTAAAGAGAGAGTATGACCTAATGGGGTATCTAATCCTTAAACTCCACTTATAAACTCTAAGTGAAAATTTAAAAGTACGGATTCTAAATTTCTCAACTTTTTAAATATTGGAGTATTTAGAAACTGATTAAAATTTGATGCAAGAATCATGTTTCAAAACTGAAATACAGGGGAATTGAAAGTTCACATCATTTATCCTTTGAAACTATCAGATTTTTGGAAGTTCCCAATTTACTCAATTTCCCGTAAATGATCAAATGATTAAATTTTGCATTCTTGATTAAAATCTGAATTATAATCTGAATCATAACTAAAATTGAAATGCAAGAATGATTCCAAAGATCAAAACACAGAAAATTGTTTACGGGGTTTGGAACTCCTACGTCCCCAGATTTGTATCGAACCGATCCATTAATGTTGCTAAAATTTGCAAGCTAAAAATAATACCTAAAAAACAACAAAATATCATATCTCTCTAAAAAAATAGTGTTGCAGACCTTCGAAAGACCTTCGCTGACTCAGCACGTCCTTCACCTTCCTGAATCACAAGTAAAGGCTTCTCCAAATCAAAATTGACAACTTATATAGCTCAAAATGGCATCACCAATTCTCCAAAATGGCCAAATTAGTATACTACACATAGTGTATCAAAATTCTAAACAACTTTGTAGTTTACTCCGAGCTCTGATTCGGCCTTTAAGGGCTCCAAAATAAACAAATATTGTAAGCGGGTCTATAATTTCCCATACACAGTCGGCTTCTTGTGTCCATTCAAGTAGAATTTAGTCCCTTTTATAACACTTTGACCTCCGTGGCTGAAGTGGTCAAGGAATTAACCTTTTAGGCAGTAGGTCAGGAGTTCAAAATCACCTCCCACCTTTCTAGGCGCTTGAGAAGAGTGAAAAGGTCGGCCTTCCTCCTTTCTAGGTGCTTAGCATGAGATTTTAAATGTTTTCCCTCCTTTTTTGGCACCTTTGACATGTCTTTGTCCCACATTCATTGGGCATTACTATTTTCCATGCTTGAAATAGTCAATTTCATTAACATTTCAAATGCCAAGACTTAGGTGCCAACTTAGGCCACTGATTTGACTTGGTCATGCACAATGTGGCAGATGACATGGCAGTTTGTGCAAGTTGGCCTTTGGCACCTTTTTCAAACTGGTAAACGTTTGAAAATTTCAACTAACATGTGAATAAAAACACCAAATCAATTTTTTTTGAACTAAATTATTTTTCCACGTGTCGAATGTATATTGGTCCACTTGGCATGTTTTCAACAGTGCCACGTCACTTTTGACACCCCCTGTCACAAGATTTCTTCAACTAGCCATATCTTGAGCATCCAGACTCCATTTTGCAAACCAAAAAAGTGCCAAAAAGATCTCGATGATCTCTAAAATGTGACACCACTAAAACTCTAAATTAGAACCATTATTAGAACCCAATTTCTGATCACACCTCTCCAATGGAGGGCTTTTGGTCTCCAAAAGTCCAATATCCCCTAAAAATGCAAATTGGTCTACTACATCCATGAAAATAGAACCCAATCATATCAAGAGATATATTAAAATGATTCACAATCAATCTAAAAAAATGCCTAATCCAAAGGCATGGGTAAATGAATTTGCAACTTATAAAGTGATTACAACATATCAAATAGCCTGCCTAAATGTCACATCCTATAAAGTGGTGAATTGCCAAAAATTGAAACAACTCCCAATGTAAGTGCAAGACAAGTTTATAATGCTAAAAACATCAATAAATGTTGTGGACATGTTGTAATACAATGCCCATGTATGGGACTTATATGCTAAGCAAATTCAAATGCAAACAACCAAAAGTGTATGCTACCTAACATCTAAACATGCCTAAAAGGTCTAAAAAAATGCATCTAAACATCACTGTGCCAAAATAGATACATTCAAAATAGCAGTCTAACTATCAAATGCTGTAAGGAAACAACTCACAACATCACTCTGCTATATCCCCAACTATTTCAAATGAGTTAATGTTTTATCCATTATTAGACTACCCATATAGTATATTCTGGAGATCAAAAACTTAGAGTTATCAAAAAGCGAGAATTGAAAAACTTCATATGGTAAACTTGTCTTGAAGTGTTCCCACCAACTCTAATCTACATCTATCAAAGCTTGTTCATTCCCCTAGGTGAACTCTTAACCATGCTTTGCAAAAAGAATGTAGTGATAATCCACTTAACCAATTCTTTCTTCCTAGTGAAATTGATTGTCTCTGTGGACTCATTATCAATTGCATGCTTTATCAATTTGGGATTTTCCATATGTAATTAAAAATATTGTTGACTTAACCTCTTAAATAGATTTTCACTTATAGGTTTTACCTTATCTTGGGTTGGATTGTCAACTATATTATGGATTGAATTAGCTTCATTAACCTTAGTGAGAGGTTTGTAAATCATCTTAGTTGTAACATTACTTGAATGTGAAGATGAATGAAGCTTAAAACATCTATCAATCCTATGTCCACTCACTTTACAATGAGTACAAACATCCTTCTTAGGTGAGGGTCCCCTTTTGCCAATTCCCAACTTAACATGAGAATGGTTTTTCAAACATGCAATCTGCTTCAACAAAGAATTTTGTTTCCAATAGGTCTTAGCACTATGGTTATTCATCCCACAAAAAATGCATGGAAATGATTGCATTATCTTCTATACATTATATCCAAACTTCTTAAAAGTATCAATTAGATCAAAACATTTAGTGTAAGAATCAAGAGGTGGAATCTCAATACCTCTTTTACCTTTACACTTTTGAACTAGTGGCCTAGAACCTTCGCTATTGGAAGCTCGTCTTCCTTTAGCCATGGAAGAAACTTCTCTATCATCCACCTGCACACTAGTATAAACCAAACCTACATGAAGAGGTCTATGTTCAACTTGAATTGGGTTAGATATACCTTGGCTATCTCTACCAAGTCCTCCTCCATTATAACCCATTTTAAACAACAATTTAGATCCTATGCCCTTGGTGTATATTTCAAAATCACTAAAAACAATATTACTAGAATCTAAATCTAAAATGGTAGAAAAAGATGAAGATTCATGTGGTGAAAAACTTACACTGCACTTAGTCATAGTTTTTGCATCTGAAGTTGAATGCTTTACCTTTTCACACTCACCACATTGTAATCTAATCAAGAGCTCATCCTTGGATTCAAGCTTCGATTTTAACTTTGCCACTTGCAATTGAAGTGCAAATTTTTGGCATCTCAAGATTGCATTTTCATCTTTGATGACCTCAATCTATGACAACTTGCCCATGGTTTCTTGCAAACACCTAATTTCACACTTCACACTAAAATATAATCAATCTATAAACCAATAATCCAACTATTTTGGAAGCAACTGTCAAAACACAACTAGAAGCAAACCCTACATTTTAACTACTCTAATACCAACTTGATCCGTAAACTCCACTGATAAACTCTAAGTGAAAATTTAAAAGTATAGATTCTAAATTTCTCAACTTTTTAAACTTTGGAGTATTTAGAAATTGATTAAAATTTGATCCAAGAATCATGTTTCAAAATTGAAATACAGGTGAATTGAAAGTTCACATCATTTATCCTTTGAAACTATCAAATTTTTGGAAGTTCCCAATTTACTCAATTTCTTGTAAATGATCAAATGATTAAATTTTGCATTCTTGATTAAAATCTAAATAATAAATAAAATTGAAATGCAAGAATGAATCCAAAGATCAAAAAATAGAAAATTGTTTATGGGGTTCAGAACTCCTACATCCCCAGGTTCGTATCAAACTGATCCATTAATGTTGCTAAAATTTTCAAGCTAAAATAATACTTACAAAACAACAAAAGATCATATCTCTATACAATAATAGTGATCAGACCTTTGAAAGACCTTGGCTGACTCAACATGTCCTTCACATTCCTGAATCACATGCAGAGGCTTCTCCAAATCAAAATTGGCAAATTCTAAAGCTCAAAATGGAACCACAAATTCTCCAAAATTAAAAAATGAATATAGTTCATAGAGCATATCAGAATTCTAAACAACTTTGTAGTTTACTCCAAGCTCTGTTTCAGCCTCTAAGGGCTCCAAAATGACTAAATACTATAATTGGGTCTATAATTTCCCATACACAGTCGGCTTCCTATGTCTATTCAAGTAGAATTTAGTCCCTTTTATAACACTTCAACCTCCATGGCTGAAGTGGTCAAGGAATTAACTTTTTAGGTGGTAGGTCAGGAGTTCAAAACTACCTCCCACCTTTCCAAGCACTTGGGAAGAGTGAAAAGGTTAGCCATCCTCCTTTTTAGGCACTTAGCATGAGATTTTAAATGTTTTCCCTCCTTTTTTGGTGCCTTTGACATGTCTTTGTCCCACATGCATTGGGTATTACTATTTTCCATGCTTAAAATACTCAATTTCATTAACATTTCAAATTCCAAGACTTAGGCACCAACTTAGGCCTCTAATTTGACTTGGTCCATGCACGACGTGGCAGATGATGTGGTGGATGACATGGCAGTTTGTGCAAGTTGGCCTTTGTCACATTTTTCAAAGTGGTAAACATTTGAAATTTTCAAATAACATGTGAATAAAAACACCAAATCAAAATTTTTTTGCACCAAATTATTTTACCATGTGTCAAATGGCTATTGGTCCACTTGGCATGTTTTCAATAGTGCCACATCACTTTTGACACCACCTATTGCAAGATTTCTTCAACTAGCCATATCTTGAGCATTCAGACTCCATTTTGCAAACTAGAAAAGTGCCAAAAAGCCCTCGATGAGCTCTACAGTGTGCCACCACTGAAACTCTAAATTATAACCATTATCAAAACCCAATTTCTGATCAGTATCATGATTAGTTTTCAAGGAAAGTGTGAGTATTCAAAAAAATCATGTTCTTTTAAGTATTTTTACCAAGTTTAAGGTCATGGTTTGAAATAAAATTCATGAAAAGTGGTTGTAAGGTCTCTTGAGTGCATAGAATGAAAGGTTCTCAACCTGATAAGGACTTTCAAGTGTTCATTGGCACATGTAAACTCTGCATGGGAACTTGAGCTATTAAGGAAATATAGGGAAGGTTTCTAGATAATATATCCATATATTAGTGTTAAAATGAGGGGTAGTCCTGTATGAACAATCATTAACACTAGAAATAGTTTTAACCCTCTCAAAAAACCTAATAATGACCCAATGGGAAATATCTTGTTTTAAATTTCTTAGAATGGATTTGTATATATAGTTAATTTATTAGAGTTTGTATTAAAATCTCCTAGGCACCTTTGATGTGATTGGTTTGTGAGATGAGAGAGTGAATCCTATAGGAAAGGCCTTATTTCTCATAGATTTGTTGTAACAGTTAGATTTGACCAAATTAAATTTGATAAATTGATGAAGGATAATTCTTTAGAATTTTAGTTTTTTTGCATGATGGTTTTTGAGTAGGTTTTATCCCTCAGGTGTGCTAAACTGGTCATCCAAGTTGACCAGTCACTAACAGGCCTAATGATAAAAATAATGAGAAACCTAGGTAGAAGTGAGAAGTTGATTAGGTTTGTGTTATCATGAAATAGGGATGAATATAAATGCATGGATAGATTGTTAAATAATTTTAAAACATGTTCATGTTGGATATAAGTTTTGGATATCAATGGATATGATGAAAATGTTGCTCATAAATTGAGTTATCTTGTTTAGATGAGACAGTGAGGTACAAGTTTATGAGATTGGTATAAAAGACCAATATTTACACTTTATCATGATATATTTATATAAAATATTTTCCTCATGATCTCATAATATCATCTAATTTCATTTAAGTCCCTAAAAATGGTCAAACAAATGTTGAAGGTCATTGTCACCATGACTGTGCTTCAAGGCAAACTAGCAATCCTAGGTAAGTTGTAGAGATGAGTTAGAGAATATATTCCATGAGTTGAAGAATATAATATACATATTATTTATATTTTGTAATTTTATTTCCTATACATTCTTTTCATAATCTTGGAAGTTAGTGAAATATATTGAAACATTGAAGCTAAAATGGCTTGTCTGGGTGAGTGAGCTTTGAGAGAGAGAAGGTCAACAAATTGGTCTACAAGACCAATAGTTGCTAATTGAGATTATTATATATATTTTTTAATTTTGTCTTACTATTTTTTAGAATCATTTTAATTCATTTGAAGTCCTTGTGCATGTTATTTAAGGTGTCATAATTTGACATTTCCATGACTATGTTTTGAGGTTAGTTAGCAGTTAAGAGTGAGCATTTTGCAAAGAAAAGTTTTAGCTTGTATACCCTAAGTTGTGAAATATAAATAAAATGGTGATGAACCTTATTTCATGTATCTTATTTATATTTGTTTTTTTTATGGTTTTTTGGCAAAATTTTGTTTATACTTTAGTTATTCTAGATAGACTTTCTATATATGCACAAACCTAATTATAAATAGTTTAAATGGTGTGCTTCAAGTGGTGGTTGGATATAAAAGGTATTATGGAGCCTATATGAGCTTATAATTGTTCTATTATAGTGTAATATGATATTATACTTCCATGTGAGGTGTTTGAATGTGTTCCAGGGAAGGTAAAGTGTAACGTGTCCTAAAGTAAACCTAATGGGATTTGGTCTCCATGAGACCTAAAGATGAAATGAGGACTAATTAAGGTAATTCAGACCTAAAGGGACTCAAATAAAATTTTATTAATTTTTATGATATGTCATAATATCTATTATATGGATGATCTAATAAGCTAATGGTGTTTGTTCGACCAAGAAGGATATGAACAAGAGACTTGTATAAATATAAGACAATTTTAGGCCTATTTAAAAGAAGGGTACAAGTGAAAAAAATAATATATTATAGAGAAAAAGGAAGTATTTTATATCATAATATGCGTGTATGGGATCTATAATTAATTTTTGATAAAAGTTATGTCTATGAGTATCAAGGTTATATGGCCTAATCAAGTCAAGAATAGGGCTAGTTGAGTGAAGAAGTCTAGAGGCCAGTTTGAGAGGGATAAAAGTGTGTGAAGAGATGAAGAAGGATATAATCATATATTTTATGAAAAATAAGGGGTTATAAATGTGATCAAATGTTTAATGTGATTGATTTGGTGTTGAGTCATCTAGGGGGTTGGTGCCTCCTTGCAATTTGGTGCTTGTTAAAGCCTAGCTGAGTTGGTGCTTAGCTAGTTGGGGTTGGTGTTCCATGTGAAGTGGGTGCTTAACTAAATTTTGTGTTTGTTTTATAGGATTATATTCCATTTTCATATATCATTTGTTTCTATTCCCCTTGATTTTTTACCACATATGTGATGTGTTCTTGTGTTTCATGCTCTTGTGGATAGGTGTTTATGCATGCTAGATCTATATGATTGTTTGAATGGTCTATGATTTCTTAAGTGAAATTTATAAGAAATTTTTGAATACCGATTCACCCCCCATAAGTCACTTTGATTCCAATAATTTTTTTCTTGGTTTAAATTTTTGTTGTTTTCTATTTTTTATGCTTTTTATTTTGTCTAACTTACAAGTTTCTCTTATCAAAGACTTATCAAAAACTACTAACCAATTTTATTGTAGCACCATTGGCCAAATTATTAAATGAAAACATTTTTTTAATAACATTTTTGAATCAAATTTTAATTTTCTTGAGTCTTAATTTTTTTCACTAAAAGTTGTGACCGATATTCTCTTACACTATAAGGTGATCTAGATAATTAAAAATAACCCTCATGACTTATATATCCCAAGCATCAGATTGCATATGTTCTTTCCTCATACCTCAAGGTGATTTTATAAATAAAAAACAATATGCACCTTTTTTATTTATATTTATTATGTGTCCTATCAAACTTAAAATTAACCATCAAATTCTAGGCCAAATACCATGTTCCAGTGGGTTGTATAAAGTCCTTGGGAAGGATGTTGTTAATAGCTAATCGATTTTATATTTTACAAGCACCATGATGTGAGGAAATTTCATCTCACCAATACTCAAGATTTCAATAACTCCTTTATCTCATAAATTTGGGACTCAACATACTAAAACATATATAGTGGATGCCCCTATATAAGCTTGTAAAAGCTAATATAATAACCTTTAGTTGTAAGCAAGTTATGGTGATGGGAAAAAAAATCCCTAAAATCATCCACCACATACCTTTTGAGGTAATATCATTATGCCACTACTTGTTTACACACCTACTTGAATGGTTTAGGGTTGTCTTATTTGTGTGTTCTTTTTTATCCCCTTTTTATAAACCAATAATCGAGTCAATTAAACTAAACCAAACTCATTTTATAAAATAAACCATACTTATTTTATAAACCAAACCAAGCTTGTTTTTACAAATGAACTTGAACTAAAACAACACTTTCACTATGCCACCAACTACTAGTCAACAACTTAGAATGTATCCCCTTCTTGATGAAAAATATATTTTTGATATAGATCCCTTCCACTTTAAAAATCAAGATGACTGCATAGAGATGCATGATAATGATACAAATATCCTCACCAATAAAATTGAGTATAACCTTGAGATCAATGATCTACATACGCCATAATAAACCCATGTCCAAATTATAAGTTATTTTTTTGAAAATAAATATCAAGTATTATAAAAATTATAGAGATAGGGGATACATCATCTTCATATTTCAACCCAAAAATTTGAGTCACATCATTATTAGGAGGGACCAAACCCTTATCAATCATGACCAAAACCCATCTAGATATTACTTTGGTAGGAATAAATCAATCTTAAAATCCACAAATGAGAATCCCTAGCATGTCTCACATGTCCAAAATGACAAAGGGAAATTAGTTATAAATTAACAAGCCCAATAGGACCAATAACAAATTGTGTTTGAATGTATCCAAATATTAATCCAAGAGTTATCTAAAATCTTATGTCAATCCTCCAATCAAAAATCCTTAAATAATAAATCAAACAATAAAACATAAAATAATAGACTAATCATTACCAATCATCCCCTTAGGTTGCCCAAATCCAATCAGACAAAATCACCATCCTCACAATTCAAGGGCACATCATTTGCTTAATAATTACATTCCATGAAGGATACTATCCATGGATTTCAAGATAGGAGTCAAACACATAATAGAAAGTATAAATTTAAAGAACTATTTTCTCACCCATTTGATAAAAATCATGATAATAATACCCTTTCCCTATTGATTATAACCTCCAAAGTTCATCAAGTATAAAGGAAAAGATGACCCTAGGGATCAAATCGAATAATTATTTATGTATTTCCAAGTGGTAGCTTATAGCAACAACTACTTGCTTAGGATTTTCATATGAAGCTTAGGTTTTTAATACATAGAGTGGTTCTTATGTCTAACTAAAGGATCCATTACCACCTTTGCATATCTCTCAAAGATATTGTAAATAACTCTTTTATAGTATAGAACATGAAATCACTATGTTATATTTTTTCAATGCCAAATAGGGAAATGGGAAAATATTTTCCTCCTTATTATAAATATGGAAAGCCTTAGGAAGTATATTCCCTTGGACAATCCCAAAAAATAATTTTTTACCATATTCAGAGCCAACCTAAATCCATAGATGGATTTACACCTATAAGTCCACTGCAAAAAATATTTTATTGAAATTATTGAAATGGGAGTCCAAATTTAAAGGACACTTATAGCCTAAGGACTTATAAAACATTTCCATAAGGATAACCAAGGATAAACACAACCTAACAAGGCCAAGTTATTTAATAATAATAAGAATGTAGTACGTGATGGGGTAACTAATGTTAAACATGTCTAAAATGTTCAACATACCCCAAACATCACCATACCTAGGGTTAAATCAAAGGAAGAAATAAAACAAATAACTTATACTCATTTAGGAGAATCCCTTGAAGAAATTTTCCATAGGTTAGTTGATGAAAACATGATAGGGTTTTGTAGACCAAACCATTTTATTAAAACATGCTAAAAAAACATAGTATAAGGAATATAAATAGTATGGCTTTCACAACATAAAAGGTCATTCCTCAAATATATACATGAAATTAAAGCACTATGTCCAAGAATTAATTGATCATGGACTTATATAAATATAAGGTAATGCATCCATGCCTAAAAAATAACACTTAGGGATATACCAAAATCCCTTTCCTAAATAAGACTAGCCTCATTTTCAAATAAACCAAGGTCAAAACCAAACAAACAACATCAATTCAAATAAGTATACCCATCCATTTGACATAGTTGTTAGTCATATCCAACAAATGGATAATCACATTTCAACCATCAAAATCAAAACTTAATATTACATGGTTACAACTAGGCACCAAAAAAATCATTGTCCCAAGGCCTCATGTGTGTACTTCTAAAGGCAAATATAATATCATTGATTAACTTAAGGAAAAACCTACCTAAATATCCATTCTAGGCCTTTTAAAAACATACACTACTTACAATATGTCTTGTATAAAAATATTCATGAGTCAAGAGTCCCAAATGACATTGATCCATAAACATTCCAAGCACTTATTTGGAATTTGTCCTTGAGCCATCAAATCATTATTGACCAAAATGACATATCTCATGTGGGTCCATCTCATCACTTTCCCTTAGATATTGATGCCATCATTACAAAACATAAATTTAAAATCATACTTATATATCATGGATATGGTCTTAATATTTACACTTTAACCTTGGTTAAACATCTAGTTATTTGATAGTAGAATTATATCTAACACCATCGTAATAAAAGCCTATGAAAATGAATAAGGAAAACCATCTAGAATAATACATCTTCCAAACATGGTAGGACTGGTCACACATCAAATATTACTACATGTCATTGATCTTGACCTCCTATATTACATCATTCTTGACTAATCATGGATTCATGACATGAATGACATTCCATATATACTTCACTAATGCATCAAATTCCCTCTTTATAGTATGGAAGTTACAATCCCTAGTGACCCATAACCCTTCAAATACTAAAAATTATTTGAATGGAGATACAAAAAACCAAATTATTGGAAGGGTGATATATAAAAAAAAACTATTTTCCCATCCTATAAGGTGCCTATGAAGTAGATGAATCCATAGCATCAAAACCACCAAAGCTTCCAAACTATATACATCCAGATGATTTAACATCCACATCTAAAAATGCACCTTCCATATACACATCTAAATCCATGTCTAAATACACATCCTCCAAACCCAAGATCAAAATCATTGACAAATTTATGGGAGAATATGATATCGAGGATTCATTTTCTTAAATGAAAATGCATCTTTATCCCAAAATCTATAGCAGGCCTACTCAAAATAGGAAAGTACAAGTGTTATATCATTTTTTTTAAACTTCTATTGTTAAAGGATGACTCCTTTTAGATGAAAATATTTTGAGATAAAATTATTATTAGATATACAATGATGGTTTATCAGCTTGTTTCCAAAAGAATGAGTATCATTTGTCTAAGGAAATAATGTGTAACATCATGAATACAAATGTAAATACTTTAGTCTCCATGATTAGGGCATTTTAGAGCATATAATTTCAATAGAAAATAAAACATACCATGCTTTCAGATATAAAATGCCTAGTGGTGATCCATATGACTACATTAGCAATTATAATATGATGTCTAAGGAATCCTCTCATGACATTGAAATAAGTTCCATTCACATCCTTTATGAAGACATAACATCCATAATACTCTTTGATGATGAACCATTCTCACCCTTGAACTAAAATATCTTGAGCTTATTGATTATGACCAATAAGATCTTATACCACTCAATCACTTACAAAATGATAATGCAATCACAAAATTCATGGGAATTAGAGAAACCATTCTATTTGGAGACCATAAAAATGATATGAAATTAGTTTAGACACATCAACATAAATTGGGGAATGTGAATAATTCCTTAGTAACAAATATTCTAAAAATAAAATAAAATAAAATATAGAATATAAATATATTAGTGAAAATGTCTATGAGGTGATATGGGATGAAAAAATCAAGAAATAAAGGATGATTTTATCAATGAAAAAATATTTGAGGTACCAATAATCAAGGAACTCAACTTGTATGCAAAAAATTGAGATATATCTAAATTTTATCATACTTAGTAAATCCAAGCTCGAAGTAGGCACTAAACTATCATATATTGTAATATTTTGTATATTATGAGCATGACCAATTGGATTTTCTAAACCTAACTAATAGATAACTTATCACACAACACCAAAGGAGAGGGTTCCAAATCCTCTAGGAAAATATTATCATGAAGTAACTCTAGCTAGGTCTTCTAATACATAAAATGAAATCTAATCTAGTGTTATAAAATATTATAACACAAAGGGGTATGGTTTAAAATTATAGACATTAAATATAAATTATATATCACCTTAGTCTTGTATACTTGGAAAATACCTATCATGGTTGCACATGTTAATTATTAGACCTTCCTATTACCAAAAATCTAACACACACTATCTCTATGTGCCTATTTTTTATCTCTTAGTTTGAATAGTGTTATTATGATGACTAAGGCCTTATGTCATGCTCAGAGTTTTTTAAAATTTCTTATATTCTATCTATACAAGTTTGGGACTTGTGCCTATTTTCCATCTTCCCTGACACTTACATCTTGGTCAAATACCTACGTCGATGAAAGTGTCATGTGTCAACAAAAGTGTCCATCTCCTTAAATTCATAAAATTTTAAATTTAATTTTTTTACCTCCTCTTCACCTTAGGAAAAAATGCAATCTTCTACTCACTCTTTTGCTGACATTTGGGAAGGCTATGGGGAACTTTTTTCTCTCTGGTAGTGTTTCTCTTTTGGCCCTACTCTATTCTCTTGAAAATGATAAAAATATCCTACCTCTACCAAATTTGGTTTTATACATTATTATCATCTAAAAAAATTATGGTTTTCATCACTTAGATCTTAAAACCTAATAAAATCTATGAAATCTGCTAAAATGTGAAATCATCTATTCATCAATGAGATGTTTTTTTCCCATTGTAGCATTAACTCTACTAATAATTTATTTAGGGAAGTGATAGGTAATCTAAATGGTCACTTCCCATAAAATTTTGGGTGGATGCCATCTTTCAAAATAATCACTTTATTGCACTTTATTTATCTTGGTGCAACCTTCATCTTCCTTCTGGTTACCTAGGCACAATGCTTCACATGCACATGATTCAACCTCTTAGGTTTCATCTATTCTTTAGTGTTGCACTTCATTTCAAGTTTGCCTCACTATCTTGGTTAATTTATCTATGTTTTAATATCTCTTTCTTTGGCCTCCCCTACCCAATACAAATCCTTGTTCTAGTCCTCTAGTGCCTCATTATCTCCTCTTGGTCTTTTACGTATGAACACCTTGTATGTTTTACTTGTCTATTTATACGTGTAGTTTAATTAGCTGGTAGACTTCACATGTGCCTAGAACTTAGGTGTCTAGCCATTAGTGCTTTAAAAAGTCACCAAACTTGACTCACCCAACTTTATTTATATGAGTACAACAACCAACACCATTCTATTGTGGGCCTAAAAGTACCATGATTATTCAAACAACACAAACAAAACATAAGGAATATATTTGGATTGTGCTAAATTTATTATGGTCATAAGATAAAGCAACTAAATTTTGACTGGAGATTCGATATTATATGGTATAAGTGTCATCCTAGTGATAGTGTAATTTCAATCTATTATTGAAATTCCTATGGAGAATTTCACCAGTCAATGTATGTAGCTTGCATGTGCCAATCTTCAAGATGTTCCAGATGACATAGGGTCCCATCCATCTAATCTATAATTTACCTAGGTGGCTTATGTTCTTATAATAATATAATGAGACCAATGTACCTTATATGAACACCTTTCCCTTGATGTGCTTATCATGCCATGTCTTTTGGTAGGCCTTATCTATCTATTTTTTCCATCATGCTTGGGTGTGTGTCTCATCTAGCCTCTCTAAATCTTACAAGAATGCACTTAATGACTCTTGGTATTCTAATCAACCAATGTGCATGATGTACAATGAGGGAACTAGGAACTCCATAGGTAAAATGGTCTTTATGCCAAACACTATTTGGAATGGTGTAGCCTTATTCAGGTGTTTATATGTCATGTGATAAGTTTGTAACACTATTGAAACTTGGTCATCCCAATATTTTCAACTATTGTTGCATATTTTGTGAGGCACATCCCTGGTATTTTATTTAATGTTTTTATGGTACCATTATCTTGGGGTTGGTAGGGTGTCATTTTATGGTACATCATCATATATCTAGACAATAGGATTTGAATTGTTTCATTGATGAAATGTGTGCCATAATCATTAGTTAACCTAAAAGGATACTCATACCTACTAATATTTTTTTCCCAAATGAATCTTTCTATTGTGGTATTTTTACAATCTTTGATTGGTGTCTCTTCTACCCACTTGGTAAAGTAATCTGTAGTAACTAGAATATACCTTGCACTAATTCATATTATGGTTGGAGTAATAGGCCCAACAAAATCAATGGTCCATTTTTAAAATGGAACTTAGGAGAGGATGGGGATGAGGGGAATCTCATCTTGGTGGTTTGGTTTTCTGGTATGTTGGTATATGTCAGGTATTTTAGCATATTATTTTGCATCATTAAACATAATCAACCACCATAAACTTGATTGTAGTACTTTTCATGTTGTGGCATCTCAATCACAATGGCCTATAGCAATCCCATCATGTGTTTCTTATAGTACCAGGTCCCATTTGTGAGCTATGATACATTGGTGCATGATATCATTATGGCCCAATTTGTATATTTCCCTACTAATGAGTTGAAATGGGGAGGTGAAAACCATGAGATACTTCCTTGCTTTAGTTATCATATCCTAAGGTGTATATCTAAAGGTTAGAAGTGTGGTGATCTATGATAAGTCTTCTAGGATGCATTGGATTCTATAGAGTTGTGCATCAGGCATATCATCTTCAATTAGAACTACCACATCTCTAGATTTGAAGTGGGACAAATGGTTTGGGCTTAAATTTTGATTTCCAAGCTTAACTACAATAAAAAATTGGAATTATTGAAACAAAATGATTCATTGGCAAATATACGCATGAAAAATAGGCTTGTTCACTAGGTACTTAAGTGTCTCATGATCAATAAAGAATATAAAGGGGGTTACTAGTATAAACTATTGAAAAGTTTTTAGGGAGTATACCATGGCTAGTGCCTCACGCTCAGTCATGGTGTAATTTTTTATACTTTGGTTAGTTTCCTACTTAAAAAATAAATAGGATAATCCATTTTCCATTTGCTTGGTTGGGTGAGAATGACACTAATTTTAGTACCAAAATCATCAATGTGGACATGGAAGGGAGTTTCCTAATCTAGAAATTATAGTATTAGTGCACTTTCTAGATTTAGCTTAAAGGTTTTGAAAGCATCCTCTTGCATCATGCCATAATAAAAAGGCCCATATTTTTACAATATTTCCTCTAGTAGAACCAAAATCCTAGCATGATTCCTTATTAAATTCTTGTAATATCTATAATGACCAATAAAATCATGGATGTCTTTCTACATTGATGGTGTTTGAAGCTAAAGGTTGATTATAATTTTGGCTAGATCAACAAACAGACCATCCTTGTAGATGATGTGCATGAGCAAAGTGCCAAATGGTATTGCAAAAATACACTTCTTGAGACTCAAAGAGATATTTACCTATTGGAACCTTTCAAACATTAGGCAAAAATTGTCATAGTGAAATTTTACCAATCCATACACTATTAAATTATCTAAATATACTTGGAGGAACTTGTGAATAAATTCTTTGAATGTGATGATCACCACCCAAGAGAAAAAATGGCTAGTGCATTCTTCATCCCAAAGGGCATCATGTTATATGAGAAACATCCCCACTCAATAATAAGTGTGTTTTTGGGCATGTTCTCCTCCTTGATCTAGACTTGATGGTATCCCTAATATTGATTAGTAAATGTGTATATTTTTCAACCTACAATTCCATCCAATATTTCATCAGTGAATACAATTGAGAAGGGCTCAATCATGTATGCAGTGTTCAACATCCTATAATCAACACAAATTCAAATTCACCCATAATTTTTAATGATGATGACCATGGGTTGACCCATTTATACTATTACATGGGGTAGATAACTCCTACAGATAACATGCCATCGATCTTAGTTTTAACCTTGACATAAATATTTTGGTTCATTTTGTAAGGCTTCTTCTTGATGGGCCTCATGTCATCAATTTTTTTGATGCTAATCTTCCCAAGGGATGGGTGGATGCCTTTCATATCTTTATATTTTTTTGAGAACAAGTCTTGGAATTATTTAAAGAGATCTACAATATGTGCCAATTCTATGTTAATCTAATAGGCACCTAGAGTGGTAATCTTAGGTTCCCCCTCTAAACTAATATCTACCTTGGTAGTTTTTAGTGGCACCCAATAGGGTTAATGGTTCTCTTGGTGTGAATATATGACTTGTTTTCTACCCTCAATTGTCTCTATTTAAATATGGGTAGGTTCTTCTTCTTCTGGGATGTCACCATTAACTTGGTGCAATACCTTCTTTTCCCCTACCAAATTCTTCTAGTTGTGCACTTTCTAAGTGTCATCATCTTCATCACTAAAGTCACTGTTCAAATTTTTTTCTTCAAATAAGGTTGGTAGTTCTAACCCCTTTTCACTAAACATGTCCCTTAGGTATTATTACAATATAGAAATGTCCTCAAACACTAAATTTTGAACTATCTATAATGGCTTAATTAGTTCAATATTTTGTAAAGAAAAGGAGAAGGTATGAACAAACTACTTCTTAAGGGCATGCTAGTTTACTATTTCATGGTGCATCTCATTTACTATGTACCATGCCCATTCCCAAGTCTTTAAGGTTCTATATAAGGCATGAACCCATAGATTTCTTGGGGCATTTTCATCACAAATAGTCCACATTTATTTGCAAAGTCATACATGTGCTATGAGGTTAGAGTCACCAGAGTAAGCTAAAAGGTCTAGGTCCTCGTTACTTTTTCCAAATCTAGTGCAAATGGTTGCCTTTACATCCTACCAATTTGGCAAGTTAGGCTTCTTCACTACCCACTAATGCATGGCAATGATTTTCAATGTGTGCACTAGTGCACCCATTCTATCCACCTCTTTTGGGATACATGACTCAATGTCATGGATATAGTCTTCCACAAGATTACTTCTTTCATATCGTGGGAGTGTAGTAAGTGATCCATTACTAATTTAGAACACTCCTTTTACCCCTTTCTTAGCACAAGGGATCCATTTTTTTGGAGTGCAATCAACCTTTATCCAGTAAGTCTTTACCACTTTTGGTGCCTTTACTCATACTAAGTAACACTATTGGCTTGTGGTCTCATATGCTTCCTTGACCCATCGATCACAAGCACATCTGTGGTATCTAAGGGTGACTATCCATCTTCCTAAGAGAGGATTCTTTGATCATTTGTCTCTAAAGTCTTGATGCTTTACATTGTGATTTTATATATATGGTTGATTTCATCATCAATATCTATTCTCTCGACATAGGGGGGTCTTAGTCACTTGAAAGAGGTATAACTACCCTCTCCTTTCCATTCTTAAAGGTCATGTAACACCTTTTGAATTGAATATATACATTGTTTGTGTAACACCATGACCATCCTAAAAGCACTAGGTAATTGTCTAGCTCCTCTAACTCTATTACTTCAAATTCAACCCATAATTTAGTGCCCATGATATCTACAACTATTCTCTTTAGAATTATAATAGGTTATGCCTAGGTCTTATTAGCCATGAAAATAACATGAGAGGAAGGTTTCAAAATTGGGTTACCTATTTTTTCTGAGGTAGTCTTTTTTAAGATGTTGACCTCAGTACCTATGTCTACAATAACTCATAGATAGACCATCCATAAGTATTTGCATACACTAGGATTTTTTGGTCATATTTATCATTCTAAGTGTGTTGAACATCTTGTTCTCTCTCCATGTGTGGTGTGGAAACTTGAAATTTATTTTAACCTACATATTCAAAGAGTAAGTTCTTTAATAGGGTCAACATACCCTTAGTGTGTAGGAGGTATGGTATCTTTGTCAATTCTTATACATCATCTTCTCAGCTATCCTACTTCTTTTGAGAGGTAGTAGCTTGCACTTCTAGGTCTTAAAATAATTGGAGATCTCCTTGTAAGTTTTGGATTATTATCATAGCCTAATGTAGTACATCCTTCTAGCACATTGGGTCTGGATAAGGCATAAATATTGGTTTAGGCCATGATATGCATTTATTTTGACCCTTATCCCTATAATCAAGGTATAACTCAGGTACTAGTGTAGTTGGCAGTTGAGTGGTGAATCCACTATGAGTAGTTTCCTTCACCTTGAATTTTTTTGTGTTTAGGTTACATCTTTAGAGTCCATTTTTACATTTTATGCTCATATCTAATCATCTGTATGCCCTTGTCAACATTATGCCTACCTTGGGTCAACATTTCATAAAGTTCAAGGCATTCCTTGACCTTATGGGGCCCTCAACAATACTCATAAGGGGGATGTGTAAGGAATTCATGCTAATAATGCTTTGTTAAGCCACACTTATAACATGAGTATAAAGGAAAATTTATACCACCATTTCCTCTACCTCTCCCTTTAGTACCTTGTTGCATCTTGAAATGTATATTATATTGGTTGTAACCATCATTCCCTTGGTTTTCTTGCATTTTGACTAATATTATTACTTATGGCATGCCCTTTTCCATGTTTTTGTGCATTTCATCAATCACCCAATAATTGATAGTGGTATGGGTATAAGCATTGAAAAAATGATAATAGATGGATGTACTAACTTGGTTGGAGCATTAAAACAAAGGATAATTTTGCATGTCATGTACTTCTTGATAGACTTCATAGCCTAGAAGCAGAGCATGCACATTCCTCCATGGGAAGTTAATTCTATTATGGCCTTCTACTTCATAGTCAGTACACCATAGTTAACTTATAACATCATTCACATAGTTGGTAATAAGCTTTTGGAGCTTGGATGCCATAGATGAAATATTTTCCTTCAAAAATGGGTTGATTCTAGTGTCTACACTTCTGATTGTCTTATCTCTAAATCCAACTTTAAGCACTTCTCAAGGGTCTATAAAAGTCTTCATGGAAATTAATATTTGGAATGACATGAGTAACCCACAAATGAACCATTATGCATGTTGGGAAGGGTGAATGTCATATAAGAGCTTTGATAAGAAATTTTTGAACTATGCATTGTATAATCACACACACTCTCTAAGAGTCCTTACGTAATTTATTTTAGTGTGATGATGCTCTATTATTTGAAATCTAGGATATCAAACTCTTTCAGGTATGCATATTTTAGGGTATCATAGTCAATCATGTCTTATTTGGGATCAAATTTCCTATACCAAATGTGTACACAATCAAGTAAAGTGGTTTCAAATAGAGTAGCTTTGCATTTTGACTGGGTCATGCCTTGTACACACTACTATAGTTCACACTTTGGCACATGTTCTATAACATTATCCATGCCATGATACTCTAGGAGGTTTGTATACCTTTAGTAATAGCTATATTATAGGGGATAACTAGTACTTGTGATGCTTATGCCCCTAATTCATATCCTTCTAGAGATAGTCCTTTAAATCCTCTAGCCCTAGAGGTAGGAATTGGTCCCATCATTCATACTAGTACAATTGATGTTGTTAGTGATGTGCTACTTTTTTGTGGTGTTTGACCACTTCCTATGGGCTATTTCCCACCTTATATATTTGATATTAGCTATGTTTGTATGCTCACATTTGAGTTATGTTATGGTGAGCTAGAGCTAAATGGTCTATAGGTAGTTGTGCTCACCTCCTTGTATGGAATAATGTATCCAATAACAAAGTTACACTCTAAATATATAAAATGTCTAAGATATAAGGCATTGACAAGTTCAAAATTCACTTTTATACTATCTTCAAGTGGGGGATATAGTGCATGAGCATGCACTAAAGGTTAAAATGGGGTAGGCACGTCAATCATATCTACATTCACCAAATTTTGTAGGAAATCAATGAATTCCACACCTATAAAGTGTTGAGCATGGTCTATAGCTTCATTATACCTCTTATATTAACATTGTTTTTTTAAAAATAGATCCTTCCCCATACCCTTCCAATTAATTATGAGTCCTCTTCACACTTTTAGGTTTTAGATCTTCCATTAGACAGCACCATCTCTTATTATAGGCTTATCTTCAAAGCTCTCAAGTGTCAATTTTATTATCCACTTCCATCATGCCTCACCTACACATCCCCCTCTTCCCCTTTGTGTATCTCATACACGAAAGGATTTTAACCTTCCATCAAAAAAATTTCAAAACCATAACCAACCATTAGTTTCTTGATCTTTATGCCCAACTCTTTCATGAATGTGGCTCTTGAGTCACACAATAACTGGAACTCTACTTCCTCAGGGCATGAGTAAGTTGATACTACAAATTAAAGCACATATGTATTTAGATCTCCTTTCCACCATTTATCCACCACTCTAGTCCAAGTAACATCCAAGGTCCCAAGCCTCTCTAAGCACTCCTTTGTCGACTCATAGTGTCATTTATAACTTCTCTTATGTGGGTTGAATATGCATCCAACCAATTTTACACATGCTCAAGTAACTCATAGAAAAAGACCTTGTACAAAGTATCATATAGGTTATCCTAAACCCATTTTTTTATATTTTGTACTTTTTAGGTTGGGTACTTATATACAAAACTATTTTCCACCTAGTGAAGCCAATGCTCAATGTTTTTGAGAAAAAGATGGTGCATCATTATATCATACCATCATAATAACAAAATTCAACATAAGTCCCAACAATGGAGCCAAAATGTTGTGAAAATATATGGGTGCTTTACTTCAAGCAAGTGCAAACATGGGATGACTCTCATTGTACTCAACATTTAAACACTCGATTATGCTAGAATCAATCCACATAAAGCATAGGCCTTATGAACTTACTTGAAGCATAAATGAGAAGGAATTGAGGCCCACATTGGGCTAGTTGTGCCATGGTGCAAGGATTCACTAAGGGGACTCAACAAATGCATAAAAAACTTAACTCTAGGGTATACCCATAGGTACAAGTCTGTACTTGAGGTAAGCTCAAGGTCATATAGGTTCTTAATGGGACACAACACTAGTTTTATTTAACTTACTCTCCATACTAAATAGATCTAAATTAAATAGGGTTTGATTTCATTGGCATAAACTTATACTCATCTTGCATGTAAAATTATGATGATGTCATGAAAAGTATAGGGACTCCATTAAAATAGAAAAACTAAAAAAACACAAGAACTTTAATTCATATAATTGATCAAAAGTGTGACATCACTCAAACACTTACATCCCATAGCAATCTACAAGACATGCAAACCAAACAAACTCACGCATAATTTACAATGACACCAATTATCATTATTCAAAGTCCATAGAAATATTTTATATTCAAAATCATAATACTAATAACCCAAAGGCTCATAGACAAGAGCACATACAATTGGAGCTAGATTGGCCTCCATTCTATATCTAAGCCTCAATGGATGCTAGATCAAAGTTTATAAAGCATGGTTTTGAAGTCATTCCACCAAATATTTTCTATAGTTATCCCTCCTCTTCATCCTCTATTTTTAGATCTTTATATAAGCCTTCAGAAGCATCTTTGGTTAAGCCTCTCCAAATCTTAGAGGTATGAACTTAATGACTCTTGGTATTCCAATTGACTAATGTGTATGATGTACAACGAGGTCACTAAGAACTCCATAGGTAAAATGGTTTATATTCCAAACACTAGTTGGAGTGGTGTATCCTTATTTAGGTGCTTGTATGCCATGAGATAGGCCCTTAACACTACTAACACATGGTAATCCCAATCCTTTCAACCAATGATGCATATTTTTGTGAGGCACATCCCTAGTATTTTATTGAATGCTTTTATGGTGAAATTATCTTGGGGTTGGTAGGGTGCCATTTTATGGTGCACCACCATATATCCAAATAGTAGGCTCTAAACTATTTCATTGATGAAATGTGTGCCACAATCATTATTCAAGCTAAATGAGCACTCATACCTTCTAATAATGTTTTCCTAAATGAATGTTGTTATTTTGGTGGTTGTACAGTCTTTGATTGGTGTCTCTTATACCCACTTGTTAAACTAATCTATAGCAACCATAATATACCTTTCACTTGTTTATATTATGATGGGAGTAATAGGCCAAAAAAAATCAATTGTCCATTTTTCAAATGGCACCTAGGAAAGGATGGGGATGAGGGGCATCTCATCTTGGTGGTTTGGTTTTCTAGTGCATTGGCAAATGTTAGGCATTTTGGCATATTATTTTGCATCATTAAACATAGTCTACCACCATAATCCTAATTGTAGTACTTTTCATGTTGTGGTGTCTCCAACACAATGGCCTCTTACATTCCCATCGTATGCTTCTTATAGTACTGGGTTACATTCATGAGCTAGGATACATTGGTGCATGATATCACTATGGTCTAATTTGTATAGTTCCCTAACATTGAGTTAAAATTGGGTGGTACAAACCATGAGATACTTTGTTGCTTTAGTTGTCATATCCTGAGGTGTAGATCTAAAGGTCAAAAGTGTGGTGATTTATGTTAAGTCTTTTAGGATGCATTGGATTCTATAGAGTTGTGTATCAGGCATATCATATTCAATTCACACTATCACATCTTTAGATTTGATGTGGGACAAATGGTTTGGGCTTAAGTTTTGCTTTCTATTTTTAACTAGAATAAAAAAAATTAGAATTATTGAAACAAAATGATCCATAGGCAAATGTACCCATGAAAAATAGGCTTGTTCACCAGGTACTTAAGCGCCTCATGGTAAATAAAGAATATAAAGGGGGTTGTCAAAAAATACTATCAAAACTTTTGTAGGGAGCATGTCATGGCTAGTGCCTTATTTTCAGTCATGATGTAATTTTGTTATGCCTTGGTCAGTTTCCTACTTGTGAAATAAATAAGATAATCCATTTTCCCTTTGCTTGGTTAGGTGAGAATGGAATTGATTACAGTAATAGAAGCATCAATGTGGACATGGAAGGGAGTTTCCCTTTATATAAATTGTAGTACTAGTGTACTTTTGGGTTTTATCTTAAAGGTTTTAAAAGCATCATCTTGTACCATGCCATAATATAATGGGACATCTTTTCACAATAGTTCCTCTAGTGGCACCACAATCCTAGCATGATTCTTTATTAAATTCTTGTAATATCTACAATGACTAATAAAAGCATGCATGTATTTCAGCATTGATGGTGTTTGAAGCTGAAGGTTTATTGTAATTTTGGATAGATAAATAAGCAGACCATCCTTGCAGATGATGTACCCAAGCAAAGTGTCAAATGGCATCGCAAAAATAAACTTCTTGAGATTCAAAGAGATTTGTAACTATTGTAACCTTTCAAACATTAGGCACAAGTTATCATAGTGATATTTTACTAATCCATACACTATTTAATTGTCTAAATATGCTTAGAAGAACTTATGAATAAATTTTTTGAATGTGATGATCACCACCAAGGAGAAAATGGCTAGTGCATTCTTTAGCCCAAAGTGCATCACGTTATATGAAAAACATCCCCATTCAATCACATAGGTGGTTTTGGGTTTGTTCTCCTCCTCAATATAGAATTGATGGTATCCCTAAAATTGATCCATAAATGTGTATATTTAATAACCTATCATTCCACCTAATATTTCATTAGTGAATACAATTGGGAATGGATCGGTCATGTAGGTAGTGTTCAACATCCTATAGTCAACACAAATTTGAATGCACCCATCATTTTTTATGCTAATGAACATGGGGATAACCCATTCAGACTCTTACATTAGGTAGATAAATCCTATGGATAACATGCCATCAATCTTAGTTTTAACCTTGACATAAAGATTTGGGTTCATTTTGTAAGGCTGCTTCTTGATGGTTCTCACGTCGTTGACTAGTTTGATGCTCATCTTCCTTGGGGATGTGTAGACATCTTTCATATTTTTATATTTTTGTGGGAATAAGTCTTAGAATTATTTCAAGAGATCAATAATTTATATGTTAATCTAATAGGCACCTAGAGTGGAAATTTTGGGTTCCTCCATTAAACTGATATCTACCTTGGTAGTTTTTAATAGCACCTAGTAGGGTTAATGCTTCTCTTAGTATGAATATATGAATTGTCTACTACACTCAATGTATCTATCCAAATATGGGTAGGTTCTTCTTCTTCTAGGGTGTCATCTTGAACTTGGTGCACTACCTTCTTTTTCCCTGCCAAATTCTTCTAGTTGTGCACTTTTTAAGTGTCATCGTCTCCATCACTAGAATCACTGTTCAATTTTTTTTCTTAAAATAAGGTTAGGAGTGATAACCCATTTTCATTGAGCATGTCCCTTAGGTGTTCTTCTAATATAGTAATGTCCTCAAACACTAACTTTTGAACTATCTTTAATGGCTCAATTAGTTCAAGATTTTTCAAAGAAAAGGAGAAGGTATGAACAAATTGTTCCTTAAGGGCATCCCATTCTGCTATTTCATTATGTATCTCATTTACTATGTACCATGCCCATTCCCAAGTATTTAAGGTTATGTATAAGGCATGCACCCATAGATTTATTGGGGAATTTTCACCACAAATAGTCCACATTTATTTGTAAAGTCATATATGTGTTATGGGGTTAGAGTCACCAAAGTAAGCTAAAATGTCTAGGTCCTCATTACTTTTTCCAAATCTAGTGTAAATTATTACCTTTACATCCTCCCAAGTTGGCAAGCTAGGATTCTTCACTTCCCACCAAAAAGTAAAAGTCATTTTCTATGTGTACACTAGTGCACCCATTCTATCCACCTCTTTTGGGATACATGACTCAATGTCATGGACATAGTCTTCCACAAGATTACTTCTTTCATATGTTGGGAGTGTAGCATTTTTTCCCTTATTGATGTATAACACTCCTTTTTCCCCTTTCTTGGCATAAGGGATCCATTTTTTGGAGTGTGATTAACCTATATCTAGTAATTCTTTACCATTTTTGGTGCCTTTGCTCACACCAAGTAGCACTATTGGTCAGTGGTCTCATAAGCTTCCTTGATCCATCAGTCACAGGCAACATCTATGGTGTCTAAGGGTGACTATCCATCTTCTGAAGAGAGGATTCCTTGATCATTTAGCTCCAGAGTCTTGATGCCTAATGTTTTGATGATATATATATGGTTGATTTCATCATCAATATCCATGCTCTTGACATAGGGGGTTCTTGGTCATTTGAAAGAGGTATAACTACCCTCTCCTTTCTAATCTCAAAGTTCATGTAACAAATTTTGAAGTGCATATCTACATTTTTTTCATAACACCATGACCTTCCTAGAATCACCAAGTAATTTTCTAGCTCCTCTAACTCTATTAATTCAAATTCAACCCAGAATTTAGTGCCCGTGATATCTACAATTGTGCTCTTCAGAATTCTAATAGGCTATGCCTGGGTCAAATTAGCCATGAAAAGAACATGAGGGGAAGGTCTCAAAATTGGCCTACCCATTTTGTCTGAGGAAGTCTTTGTCAATATGTTGACCTTAAAACCTATGTAAACAAGAACCTCATAACCTCATAGATAAACCATCCATTAGTATTTGCATACACTAATATTTCTTGGTCATATTTAGCATTTTGAGTGTGTTAGACTTCTCACACTCTCTCCATGTGTGGTGTGTCAACTTGAACTTTATTTTGACCTACATATTCAAGGATTAATTTTTTTAATAGGGTGAATAGACCCTTAGTGTATAAGAAGTATGGGATATTTTTAAATTATTATACATCAACTTCTCAACTATCCTACTTCTTTTGAGAGGTAGAAGATTGTGCTTCTAGGTCCTACACTAATTAGAGCTCCAATTGTAAGTTTTAGATTATGCTCATAGATTGATGTAGTATATCCTTCTAGCACATTAGGTTTGGATAAGGCTTAACTTATGGTTTAGGCTAATTTATGCATTAATTTTGACCCCTATCCCCATAATCAAGGCATAACTTAGGTATTGGTGTAGTTGGCAGCTGAGTGGTGAATCCACTATGAGTAGTTTCCTTCACCTTGAATTTTTGTATGTGTGTAGTCTATACCTTTAGGGTTTATTTTTACATTTTATTCTCACATCTAATCATCCCTATGCCCTTGTATACACTAAGCCTACCTTGGGTCAACATTTCATAAAGTTCAGGGCATTCTTTGACCTTATGGGACCTTTGACAATACCCACAAGTGGGATGTGTAGGTCAATCATGTTGATAATGCTCTGTTAAGCCACACTTATAACATGTGCATAAAAGAAACTTTTTATCATCATGTCCTCTACCTCTCCCTCTGGCACCTTGATGCATCTTGAAACCTATATTCTATTGGTTGTAACCATCATTCCCTTGGTTTGCTTCCCCATTGAATACTATTGTTACTTATCACATGCCCCTTTCCATATTTTTTCACATTTCATCAATCACCTAGTAATTAATAGTAGTATGGGTATAGGCATTACAAAAATGATAATATATGGATGTGTTGGCTTGGTTAGAGAATTACAACAAAGGACAATTTTTCATGTCATGTAAATATTGATACACTTCATAGATTAGAAGCAGAGCATGCACATTCATCAATGGGAAGTTAGTTTTATTATGGCCTTCTAATTCACAGTCAATACACCATAGTCAACTTCAAGCATCATGTGCAGAGTTGGTAGTAATCTTTTGGATCTTGGATACCATATATACAATCTTTGCCTTCATAAATGGGTTGATCATAGTGTCTGCACTTTTTATTGTCTTGGCTCTAAATGAATATTCAAGCACTTCTCAAGGGTCTATAAAAGTATTCATGGAAAATGATCTTTGGAATGGAATTAACAACCCCCAAATGAACCATTGTGCATGTTAGGAAGGGTGAATGTCATATGATATATTTTATAAGACATTTTAAAAATATGCATCATATAAGCACACACACTCTCTAAGAGTCCTTGGGTAATTTATTTTAGTGTGATGATGCTCTATTATTCAAACTCTAGGATGTCAAACTCTTTCAGGAATGCATCCTTTAGGGTATCATAGTCAATCATGTCCTATTTGGGATCAAACTTCCTAAACTCGATGTGTGAATAATCAAGTAAAGTGGTTTTAAACTGAGTAGCCTTGTATTTTGACCAGGTTATGCCTCATTCACACCACTAAAATTCACACTTTATCACATGTTCTACAATGTTTTCCATTCCATGACACTCTAGGAGGTTTATATACATTTACTAATAAATTTATTATAGGCAGATAGCTAGCAATTGTGATGCTTGTCCCCCTAATTCCTATCCTCTTAGAGATGGTCCTCTAATTCCTTTATCCCTAAAGGCAAGCATTGGTCCCATCATTCCTATGGGCACATTTGATGTTTTCAATGATGTGTTACTTATTTGTGGTGCCTAACCACTTCCTATGGTCTATTTCCCACCTTGTATTACTAAAATTGGTTATGTTGGTATGCATGCATTCAAGTTCTATTATGGTGAGATAGAGCTCAATGGTCTATAAGTGATTGTGCTCACCTCCTTTTATGGAATAATCTATCCAATATCAAAGTTACACTTGAAATCTAAAAAATATCTAGGATCTAAGGCATTAACAAGGTCAACAATCACTTCTACAATGTATTCAAGTGGGGGATCTAGTGCATGAGCATGTACTATAGGTTTAAAGGGGGTAAGCATGTCAAGCATATCTATAGTCACCAAATTTTGTAAGAACTCAATAAATTCCACACCTGTCAAGTATCAAGCATGGTCTATAGCTTCATTATACCTCTCATCTTAGCATTGTTGTTTTTCAATAGATCCTTCCCCATGCCCTTCCCATTTGTTACAAGTCCTCTTTGCACTTTTAGGCTCTAGATCTTCCATCAGATAGCACTATTTCTTATTATAGACTTATCTTCTGAGCTCTCAGGGGTCAATTTTCTTATCCACTTCCATCATGCCTCACCTACACATCCCTCTCTTCTCCTTTATGTAGCTCATAAGTGAAAGTAGTTTAGCCTTCCATCACCAAAGTTTTAAAACCATAACCAACTGTTATCTTCTTATTCTTTGTGCCCAACTCTTTTATGAATGTGCCTCTCAAGTCATGTAATAACTGGTGCTCTACTTCCTCAGGGCATGAGTAAGTTGATACCATAGAATAAAGCACGTCTATTTAGAGCTTATTCCCACCATTTATAAACCACTCTAGTCCAATTAACATCCAAGGTCCCAAGCTTCTCTAGGCACTCTTTTTTCCACTCATAGCATCATCTATAACCTCTTCTTATGTGGGTTGAATATGAAACCAACCACTTGTACACATGATCAATTAACTCATAGAAAAATGCCTTGTACAAAGCATCATATAGGTTATCCTAAACCCATTTTCTTAGTTTTTGTAATTTGAAAGTTGGGTGATTCTACACAAAACTATTTTCCACCTAGTAAAACCAATGCTCAATGTTTTTGAGAGAAAATTGGTACATCATTATATCACACCATCACAACAACAAAATTTAACATGGGTCCTAGAAATGGAACCAAAACTTTGTGAAAATATATGGGTGGTTTACTTAAGGTAAGTTCAAGCATGGGATAACTCTCTTTGTGCTCAACATTTAAACACTTAATTATGCGAGCATCAATCCACATATGGCATAAGCCTTATGCACTCACCCAAAGTGTAGCTGAGAAGGAATTAAGGCACACATTGGGATAGTTTTGTTATGGTGTAGGGCTTCACTAAGGGGACTCAAGAAATACATCAAAAACTTAACTCTAGGGTAGACCCATAGGTACATGCCTATACTTGAGGTCATATAGGTGCTTAATGGGCCACAATACTAATTTGATTTAACTTACTCTCCATACTAAATATATGTAAATTAAATAGGGTTTGATTTCACTAGCATAGAGTTATACTCATCTTGCATGTAAAATTATGATGATGTCATTAAAATTATAAGGAATCCATTAAAATAGAAAATATAATAAAACACATGATCTTTAATTCATATAATTGATCAAAAGTGTGACATCACTTAAACACTTACATCCCATAGCAATACTACAAGACATGTAAACTAGACAAACTCACGTACAATTTACAATGACACCAAATTTAATTGTTCAAAGTACATAGAAATATTTTATATTCAAAATCATAATACTAATAACCCAAAGGCTCACAAACAAGATTGTGCACATATAATTGGAGCTAGAGTGCCCTCCATTCTATATCTAAGCCTCAATGGATTCTAGATCAAAGTTTACAAAGAATGGTTTTGAAGTGATTCCACCAAAGATTCACTATATTTCTCCCTCCTCTTCATCCTCTACTTTTATCTCTTTATATAATCCTTTAAGAGCATCTTTTCTAGGGTGGAAGCTACATGCTAAGTGTTGAGTTGGATTTCTATTATCATAACCACCAGCTCTATGACCTTGGGATTCATACACTCCACTTTATATCTACCTTAAAAGTTTTTTTGATGCCTTTATTATCTATGATATGGTTATATATTATCCATATAGCACATGATTTTCACTGCATCCTCCAATTGGCTACCAAAACCATTAGGCTAACCACTTGCCAAAATATCTAAATGCATTGAGGTGGATATCAAGTTGGAATGAAAAATAAACTAAATGGGTTAAGGGAAAAATAATAACCAAGGGTATAAACATATTAAAATTTTATTAAAAACCATTTTCAATAAGGTAGTTCATGTGAAAATCCTTATAGGTCAAGAGTTTTAATGCTTTCTATAATCCAATAAAAAGAAGGTTTTGTGGACCTGTAGGTCAACATTGACACAAAATGGATTATATGAAGAGTGTTCATGTACTATTTAATAAATTATATAGGTTTCCTTTTTCCTTATTCAAATATATAAAATATTTTAAACCAAACTGCTCAAGACAAATCCAAAGAGAAAGAGGTTCAAGTGTACTCAAGGTAAAGCAAGTAATCAAAGTCATGTTTCTATAAGAAACTAACATATATTTTATCTTAAATGAATTAAAATTCACCTTCTAAATAATATATAATATTTTTATAATCATCATAAAATAATATATAAATTCTTAGAATTCAACTTACTCAGGTTTCAAATGGACTGTGTAGAATTCAAGTGTATTGTGTGATGCATAAAAGAAGACTGTGAGAGTTCCAATTTTGTTCTCCATGTCATTTAGACCCAATGAAGTGATGAATAATAATTAATTACATAATTTAACTTATCCATACTTCCATAATTATATATTATATATCAATAACACCAAATATGAAAAAGGAAGGTTTTGGGCCTAATGATTGCCTACAGGCCTGTCAACACGCAGCATGTGCAAAACACATGTTGATGATAATTTTTTTGAGAAACCAAGGTGAATGATTTATTAAAATATATGTAAAATTATTTTGATAACCATTTGGATCATTTAGATATATTGAGACAAAAAAATTACATATAACTCCCCTAGCAAACTCCTCAAATGGACTATGTACTTACAGGTTTGTTAGAAACCTAAGAGGCAGATATGAATGTGGAGGTTTGAACCTTAATAAAATAATAGAGTAATGGTTTATTATTTTTATAATATGGTATATAATTCATATAATATAATTTAAAATATTTGTGAACTCAACTCTAACCCTCTCAAAATTAAGGTTGTACTAAATTGATACCAAGGTAAGAACATTCATCTACAGGTTTGCAAATACAAATGAGAAGAAAATATGCATTTTGAGATGATTTTGAAAATTTTGAGGTGTGAGATTTTGAAAAAATTTACATGGTTTTTAATCCTTGTGATAAAATGAAACAATCAATAATATGCATTTTGAGTGTTGATAAGTTGACAGACCTACATGCATGTTACAATAAAATACAGGAAGAACATATTTGTGAATTGTTGTATGAGATTATATAGGGTTTGAAGAGGTTATGATAAGATTAATTTAAGGTAAATATAATTTATATGATCATAAATATGATAAAAACCAATAAAATAATTTTAGTGTCAAGGTATAATACTTAAGAAACCTAAATTGTGCACATACATGCCTAATGGAAAATTTCAAGTCTGTCTCCAAAAGTTTGAAGACAGTATGAAGTTTTTGTATTGAGATTGGGTTTATAGGAATATTAAATGTGTGTATTATCCTATAATATTATTTCATATAGTATGTAACCTTTGGAAGAGGGAGATAAACTTAGAAAAGGATCATTAGGGCTAGAATGTCAAATTTGCTCTGAAACCCTTAATAGTGGGCAAATGAAGTTTTTAGAATTTTGAGAAGTAAAATATCTTGGAAAAGTGTTGAATAACTCCATATGAGATATTTTATACCTATAATACCCTCTTATAAGCATTAAAATAATATTTTAATGACCTTGAAGACTAAAACACTCCCTTGACCTATTGAAACAAGATGACAAAGTCATAATCGCTCAGCTTATTCACTTGAGAAGTACAATGAGAATATGTATGGGATCCAATTTTTTTAGGAGGTATTTATTGGACCTATTCCCTCACAATTTTTTTTATTCAATAGGTTAATTTATATATCTTTATGAACCATCCTTCAGAAGGTTACACCCCTAAAATCCTTTTAGAACCTTGTAAATGACCCAATGACTATATTTATATTATAAATGATTTAAAATGAATTGGTTTGTATTTTAAATGATTAGGATTAAATTTTTATGTCTCATGGGAACTTTAATGGGCCATTTTGTGGCACGTGTGGGCTATGATAGTACAAAATTTGGCCTAGAGATGACTACTGTAGTCTTGGAAATGTAGTTTTTTATGGTTTCTCATGAAGTTTGGCTGATTAAAACCTAATGGAATCCATTGGAAACATATATGATGTATAAAATTCAATTTAAAATACTTTTAAAGATTCATAAGAGGATATATAATGACTGTAACACCATTTAGAGGTTTCAAGACACCTAGTGTTGAATAAATATGCCATCAAGAGTTCCTAATAAACCTAATTCACCTATCTATGAGTCTTTGAGATGGTTTTAAGATTTAAAATGGGTGTAATTATCCAATATATGGTGTCTAATATATTTTCAATCTATGTTATTATTCCTCAAGTAAATAACTGTAGACACCGTAAATCCACACATGATAGTTCTGAATGTCGAAATACACCTAGATGCCCACCTTGGCCAAACTTTACCCACTAACCCAAATTTAACATAAACAATTCAAATTTGACATTTAACCAAAAATAACCTTTTTAAACCCACATTAACCCACCACCTTAAATACTCTACTATCAATGGTCACCCTGACCCTTGATGATTAGCCTGACCATTAATGGTTAGTTTGATTGTCGATGATTAGCTTGACCATCAATGATTAGGTTCCCAACACTTGAACTTACCAATTTTATCTATGTATGAGCTAACACATAAAAATTTTATCTATATATCCACCTTCTCCTTTTTCTAATACATCATAAGCCTTGAAATCATTAACCAAACCTCCTAGGGAACCTTCTAGCTCCATCTTTCTTTGCCTATAAAAGAAGGGGAGTAGGAGGTGAAAAGGCATGAAAGAGGATGGATAATCAATGATCTTAGACTTCTTCATCAATATTTTATTTTTTAGGTCTTCAAAGAGACCTAACACTCTACCAAAACTGGTTTGCAACTATAAGCACTGTTACTCTACCAAAATTCCTCTAGGTTTTACCAACATCTTCAACCAAATTTAAAGCTAAGTCTTTGTTTTCATGTATTAATTTATTTTATTTCATTTTAACACCTCTACCTAAACTAAACCTTTCCCATTAATACCGATAATTTTCTATCTTACCCTCATGACCATTACCTAACCTCCAACAACCCACATAACCTTTCTATAACTAACCCATAACCTATTCTAGCCAGAACCAATAAGCTATCCAAACCCAAAGTGACAGCTAATGGTCACCCTAACCATCGATGGTCACCTCAATCATTGATGGTCACTCTAACCATCCATGATCACCTCAACCATTTATGGTCACCCTAATCATTGACGGTCACCCTAACTATTGATGGTCACCTTGATCGATGATGGTCACTATGTGAAAATTTTTGACCAAAAAACTAGCAAGCAATAACCAACTGCCAACCTCAACAAAAACCCTATTTTATTGGCCCTTGTAACCTCATAGACAAAAAATAACAACTTGACTTGACCAAAACATTTCCTTAATGATTTAACATTCACCTAAATGTTATTTTATTATAGCTAGCATTTCATTTGTAAAGTATTTATTTTCTTTAGATTTAGTACTTTTATGTTATGCAACCTTTTATTTTCAACATTAACTTGTATCAAAAGGTGGATTGATAGTTTCGTAGAAAGCTCACACTTCTTGGATCTAACTTGCTAGGCAATCCACCCATCTACCTAACTAACCAACACTATTCTAGTTCTATCTTATTGCAGGTCATATTCACAAGCCAAAGAAGAGTATCTACAACTGTTTGGATTACAATTATACTAACCTATACCCTTCTTTTAGTTTTTCCTTTCTTTTATAAATAAATAAAAATTAAAATTTGAGTAAAACATTTTGGCATGCTCAGTGAGACCCTAGTTACATCTAGTCCCCTTTTCTTCTTTATTCTATGCTCATACGATGAAACTAAAAATTTCATTTGGGTATAAAATTAACTATATACATTAATTGCTTGCATGTTTATCTCACTTATTTAAATTAAAGAAAAGTAATCAATCATAACTTCACCTCTTTATCACACACATACCAAACCACTTATCAATCAACACATCTTAACACCTGACATAAGACTTGACTAAGATTTCATCACCTAGTGGTAAACCTTCACCCTTTGGCTATCTTACTTGGACTTCACTACCAAGAAGACAAACCAAAACTCATCTCTCTGGTTGATCCTAAACTCTAAAAATTAGTAAATCTTGGCTAAGCACCTAACATCGTTATCACTATGGTGTGTGAAGTGAGGGGGTAGGCCCTAATATCAAGTCACGTACTAACTTTCAATATATATTTTGAGAGCCATAACTAACCTAAAACCAACCATAGACTTATTTTCTAGTACCCTCTCTACAATCCAAATCCTCTAACATTATTTCCAAACTTAAGGCATAATCTGAAAGAGAGACTAAAAAAAACCTTAAGAGGTAATATACTTTATTGTGTATTTTGCCTTTTTGAATTTTTCTTGTTTTTTGTTTACTTTGAGTTGTGAAAACCCTACCTTCCCCCATATTACCTCCATTTCCTTATCTAATGGGGAACCAACCTATATTCTCTTCTAGAGATCCTAACTTTTCTAGGATTTTAGAGAACAACCATATTGCCTTAGAGTGATACCTTGCATCATGAGCCACTTATGCTCCTAACCTTACCTACCACCAACCTAACCTCAACAACAACCAACCTAGCCTCACCCATAATCAATCAAACCTTAATTATCACCTTTCAAACCTCAACTATAAGCAACCAACAAACTATCAACTACCACGTGAGATGGTTATAATTTTAATAGATCAGATGATCAAGTTAGATTCATCTATTTATGGTATCTATGATAAATCAAACCCCACCTACAACTAATCAAATATCAACTAAAACAAACCAAAAAATTATCAACTACCATTTAACCATCAGTATACTCAAATAAAAATCCATCATTACCAACTTATAATTATCATAACTAACCTCAATTTAACCTACCAACCTCATCAACCGTTGGGTCACCTACCCCAACCATCATATCAACTACCCCAAAATGCTTTGAGGTAGACATATTTATCTCAACACTGACATTTGGTCTATCCTTTTTACCATCCAACCAAAAACTATCAACCAACTTATCAACCTTACCTAGCCTATCAAACCACCCCACCTTATCAACCTTACCTAAGAAATCAAACCCACCCAACCTATCAACTCAACCAAACTTATCAAACTAACTAACCTCATAAAAATAATTGATTAGCTCACAAACTAAATATCAATCAATCATTAAACCTATTTTTTCACTCATTATTGTGCACACCAATAACTAAATACCTCAACATAATGATTTCTATCCATTAGATTTGGTTCTTAGTCAACCTATAACTAAGGAAAACATAATCCAACCCTTAACCAAACCACTTGTTAACCATGTGGAACCTTCTCAACTTTATTTTGAAATCACAATCAAGGAAACCTACCAACATTTTCTACTCACCCATGTGGAGCTAACCAACCAACCTTTTCTACTCACCCATGTAGAACCAACTAATAAGCCTTTTTCACTCACCCATGTGGAACCAACCAACCAACCTCTTCCACTCACCCATGTGGAACCAACCAACCAACCTCTTCCACTTACCCATGTGGAACCAACCAATTGACCTCTTCCAGTCACCCATGTGGAACCGACCAAGTGACCTTTTCCACTCACCCATGTGGAACCAACCAACCAACATTTTCCACTCACCCATGTGGAACCAACCAACCTCCCTCTTCCACTCACCCATGTGAAACCAACCAACCAACCTCTTCTAGTTACTCATGTAGAAGAAACAAACCAACCTCTTCCACTTACCCATGTGGAACCAATCAAACTATCTTTTTTACTTACCAATTTTGTGGAACCTACTATCAACCCTACCTTACCTATCATCAACCCAACCTTACCCACCATCAACTAAACCTTATGAACTATCAACCCAAATAAATACCAACCCATCAAATCAAATAAACCTTTCCAAGCTACCCTTACCTCACCCAAGCTCCCTCTTTGGGATAATCAGACACTCTCATCTAACCTACCTTTATTTTGGGATAGTGTTGTCAAATCTACCCTAACCTACCAAAATTAGGCCCAAAAATAATTTCCTAGAATTGGTGCAATGGAGGAAATCCCACCTAAACCACCACCTACAAACTTGACCTACTAACCACTAACAACCAAAAAACCCTTTGGAAGAGAGATGAAGTTATCTTCACCCTTCACAAACCCTCTTATTAACCAACACCACACCTTGGGATTATTTTCCTATCTTCTAACATCCATAAAAAGAGTGAACTAGGGAAACTTTCCCTCCATAAGTATTTGACCATTTATCAACCCAAACCATACCTCAATAATTAACCAAACTAACCCTTGGCACTTTTTTCCTCAACCTATCAACCAACCAACCCAACCTTTGGAGATTACCTTTTCCATCACCCAACCAAACTTATTGGGATTCACCTTCTCCCCCAACCGTTGGATATTACCTTTCTCCACCTTACCAACCCAACCAACCATTTGTGCCTTCTCAGGATCACATCCTACCTTGGATACCTAAGCACTCACCAACCAACCACCTTACCTTAACCATGAAACCATAGGATATTACCCTTCTCCACCAACCTATTTGGGAACCACCTTCTCCCCAACCTTTGGAGAGTACCTTCTTGATCAACCCAACTTAAACAAAGTGGTATACCAAATTAGGGTAACCCATTTGGACACTACCCAACCTATTTGGGAGTCACCTTCTCTCCAACCTTTGGAGAGTACCTTCCCCATCAACCCAACCTAAACTAAGTGGTATACCAAATTTGGGAAACCCATTTGGACACCCCCAAACCTATTTGAGAGTCACCTCATCCCCCAACCATTTGAGATTACCTTTCTCCACCACCCAAAAAACCATTGGAGATTTCCCTTAACCAGTAAAATATCACCTAAAAAAACTCACCTTTTTATCAATCCAAATATTTTTTAAGTGTCAAAAAGTAATGAGGGACATCTACTCTCCTAATTGACATCAACCATTTATGCAAGCATGGATTTTGGGCATATCATAACCTCAACCTCCTTAAAATGATTTTGCATTTACACACATGGATTTGGGGCATATCAGAACCTCAACCTCCTTAAAATTATTTTTCATTTACACACATGTTCTTTGGTTAAACCAATTTCCTTGTCATCTTATGTCTAACTTAAGCTCATCCCTTGTTTTTAATCACCTTCATCTCCCTATATTTAATGACAACTGATTTAAAATAGGATCATGTTATTATCCATCACAACCTTATCCTAATCCTAAACATGGATACTGTGGCTCTATCTATGGCATGATCCTCATGGTACTTTTCAACCTTCTTAGGATAGATTCTCATAGTCGTTGTCACTTAAACCACCTCTTTTACCCATCATCAAGCTCCTTGTGTTATGTATTTGCCTCCATAAAGGAAAACCATAGGCCTATATAGAAATTCCATGTCTAAACCAACATATAAATAGTTTGGGATACTAAAATTTCACTTGGGTCAATATCTCTAACATGTGTACTTATTCCTTGAAGGACAGTTGTCCAAAATCTAAATTGCTTGAAAGGGTAGACTACTCCCTTGAAGGATAGCTATCAAACATGAACAAATCCAAACTTAGACCACTCCCTCAAAGGATGGCTAAGTCAAATTTATCAAAATCAATTATTTTAAGCTACTTGCATTGATCAACTTCACAAACCTATAAAATAGAAAAATAATAACCCTATATCTAAATCAAATACCAATCAATCCCTAAAAAGCTACAATCAACTTTCATAATAACATCAATAGACTTCGTATATCAATCAATATATACCTAGCATATGGCATGGACTTGTTTATTATGGTTCTTAGGTTACCTATAGAAGGGGTAAGCCATCCTCACAATAAGGTTACCCTAACTATCACCCATTACCTATCCTCTATCTCCCCTTTTTTCCTCCATAAATTAAGGGATTTTTTAGCTTACTTGACACTATGTGATCAATTTAATTTTTTTAACCATATAACTAATAATAAATAAAATCATGATAGGGGTTTATGTTTATAATCCCACCCATATTTTAATCATGTTATTTATCAATAAGAGAATTTAGCCTCCTCTTTATACTTTCATGACCATTTAGGAAGACATATCTTCCCCCTTTTGAGACATTAAAACCAACTAATTAACCAAACTAAACCTAACCTTTGGAGATTACCCTTCTCCAACCTACCCTTACCTTAACCATGAACCCCAGTAATATAGATCCTTAGAGAGCACCTTCTCCATCAACCCCAGCCATTGGATATTACCCTTCTCCACCGAAGTTTTTACCTAACTGAACTAAGCGGTACATCAAAATGGGGAAACCTATTTGAACACCACTAACCAACCTTCAGAGAGCACCTATTCTCCATAAGACAATCATGAATCATTAGAGAACACCCTCTCTATCCAACCAACCAACCATCTAACCACATCCACCTCAATATTGGCCAATTTTGACCCAAATTATTCACATCTTTTGTGATGACCTTGCCTTGGTCCTTTTGACCACACCAATTACCTTGCCATGTTGTACATTTAAATTTATACCACCTCATGCACAACCAAATAATTTATGTTTTTCAATGGATCACTTCCTACTTTGGATACCTATGAAAACACTAACCTTGTCTAGAAGACTTGATAGGAATAACTTAATTAGTTGTGATGAATGTTGTGGATCAGTTACCCTATCACTCATACTTCTAGAACTAACCTTATTTTTACCAACATTATAAACTTTAGTCCTATGTGATATTGGATATCACACTTAGTCACATTTTTTGTGCTTGTTTGTGCCTTAATTCCTAACCTCACTTACCACCCTTGTCACCTACCTTCCTATCCACTTAACCATCAAACCTAAACCCAATTTTGTTTCATCTCATCTACTCCTAATTTAAAGGGGATCATCTCCTCCCCTACTTGGGGAAACCAAACCTTTAACCCAAAATTTATTTTTATTTTGTATCTTATTGATAAAAATTACATAACCAAAAATGGAACTATGTAGACACTATAAATCTATACATGATGGTTTTGAATGTTGAAATACCCTTTGATACCCATATTGGCCAAACTTTACCCACTAACCCACCTTTAACCTAAACCATTCAACTTTGACCTTTAACCCAACCTAACCTTTTTAAACCCACCTTAACCTATCACCTTTGAATACTTGACCACCAATGGTCACCCTGACCATCAATAGTTATCTTGACTATTAATGGTTAGCCTGACCATCAGTGGTCAAGTTCTCAGCACTTGAACTTACCAATTTGATCCATGTATGAGCTAACACATAAAAATATTATCTATATGTTTTCCTTCTCTATTTTATAATCCATCACAAGCCTCAAAATCATCAACCAAACCTCCTAGGGAACCTTCTACCTCCATCTCTCTTTGACTATAAAAAGAGGGGAGTAAGAGGTGAAAAGGCATGAAAGAGGATGGATAATCAATGAAATTAGAATTCTTCATCATTATTTTCTTTTCTAGATCTTCCTTCCAGATAATTAGAAAATATAAAATATACCTAACACTCTACCAAAATTTATTTTCAACTATAGGCACCGTTACTCTACCAAAATTCCACTAGGTTTTACCAACATCTTTAACCAACTTCAAAGTTAAGTATTTGTTTTCATGTATTCATTTATTTTGTTTCATTTTAACACCTATACCTAAACAAAACCTTTCCCTTTAATACTTTTAAGGTCTTATCTTCCCCTCAAAACCATTAACCAACCTCTAAAAACCCATAGAACCTTTTTGTAACCAACCCATAACATATTCTAGTCAGGACTAATAGGTTGTCCAAACCCATAGTGACCGTTAATGGTCACCCTAACTATCGATGGTCACCTCAACCACCAATGGTCATATTAACCATCAATTTTCAACTCAACCATGGATGGTCACCCCAACCATTGATGGTCACTCTAATCACTGATGGTCACCATGTGAACTTTTCTGACCAAAAAACTAGTAAGCAACAAACAGCCACCAAACTCAACCAAAACCCTATTTTATTTGCCCTTGTCACCTTACAGACCAAAAACAACAAATTGACCTAACCTAAACATTTCTTTAATGATTTAACATTCACCTAAATTTTATTATGTTACAACTATCATTTCATTTTTAAGTATTTATTTTCTTTAGATCTAATACTTTTATGTTATGAAACTTTTTATTTTCAACATTAACTTGTATCAAAAGGTGGATTAACAGCCTCTTAGATAGCTCATGCTTCTTGGATCTAGATTTATAGGAAATCCATTCATCTACCTAACTAACCAACCCTTTTCTAGTTCTATCTTATTACAAGTCATTTTCCTAAGCCAAAAAGAGTATTTACAACTGTCTAGGTTATGGAGTGCACACCACATCTATGTTATACTAACCTCTACCAATCTTTCAATTTTACTTTTCTTCTATAAATAGATAAATAGAAAAATTTGATTAAAATAGACTAGGCTTAGGATGGAAAGATAGACTCACTATGGTGGTCTTCACTTAAAACAAGTAACTTTCTCAATGAAATGTAAGTTCTTATCAGTTTTAAGATTATTGAGTCTTGATCCTCATCCTAACCAAGGTGAAATATATATTTAGGTAGCCTAATATAGCATTAGATAACTCTAAGAATCATGGTAAAGAGTGTCACATGTCAAGATATGGGCTTATGAATCTTTCTAAACAAGATTTGGTAGTTTCAAGAATAAGTTTGATGAGTCATCCTAGAAGGTGAAGAGTCACTCCATGACACCCTTGATGAAGAAGAGGATCAGATCAAGTACACACATGTTGATATGAGACTTCATAACTACCTACTTACATATTTTATTTCTTGTAACTTTTTCTTCATGAGATGATACTTGTCATATGCATATCCTATTTCTCTCATCTCTCTCTCTTTATCACATTCTTACATATATGCATGATTTTCACATTAAATGGATCCACCACTTGAGTATGTTTAATTTTTTATCCTTTTTAAAGTCTTTGAATTAATAAAGAAGTTAGTTTTACCTTCTCTTATGACTATATTCTAGTGTTTGTGCATGAATGATTGATCTTATTTACTATTGATTAAGTTATCCTTGATATTTTATCTCATTATGTCACCTATGTATAGTTTTAACTCACTCTTTCAAGTCATATGAAATTTCTATGTGGTTTTATGAAGGTTAAGTGAGGAAATATTCCATTAGTGTCTTTTAGACCTCTTAGAAATCAACCCTCCTTACCTAATCATCATCTACCACCTTCATATTGAAATGTTGATGTGAGAGGAGAAGATTAGTACTAGTGTATGAATAGATAATTCTTATGTTTAGTGTTCATTTGCATATGTGTGGTAGTGGTCAACAATTTGGTGCATCAACTCCCTAGTTTAGTTTTTTTTTAGTTCTCTCTCTCTTTTTTCCTTACAAGTTAGTAAGTTTATTGATGGTTGTTAAGTGATGCATCAAGGGATATATCCCTATATATAGGTTCAATATATTATTTATGTCACCAAAACCTATTATTTTTCATATGTTATAACTTAAGTGAGGAGGTTTGAACAACCTCCTCAAGGGTGCAACTTTTGATGATAATAGTTTTGGCATGCCCAATAGGATAAGGATTCTATCTCATTGAAGAGTTCTTAGTGTTAATTTTCAATTCATCAGCATTTAGAGGCATGAACACCAACATAAATGGTGAATATAAGTTAATATTAGTTGGTATAAGTATCCCATGTGTCTAAAAATTAGAAAGTGGGTAGGTATTCTCATCATTCTTTTGGCTAAATTACACACTCTATGACTTCACATTATTCATATTATGTTGATGGCATTCATGGATTCACCCTAAGTGGTTCTAAAATAGTATAATTTCAACCTTAACAACTATATCAACAACCTTATATTCCCTCTCCCAATCCAACTTAGCCTCTTTGGTAGCCTACTTATGCCTCTAGTCAACCTTATCAAAATTATGATAATATGACTCAATCCCTAAAAGAAATTCTATTGTAATATGAAATGAAAATGAGGGATATTGATAGAGAAAAATATATTGGCATAATTATACCTAACCATTCTAATCAAATTGACATCCTTCAAAAGATATAAGTTTTTTATAGTTAGTCAAGAATAAGTGGGCAGTTATTGAGAGATAAAACCAACATTTGCCAATTGATGAAGTTCTAGAAATAAGAGGACTAATTGGATGTATTAAGAATAGATTAGTACTTGAAAAAAGGTAGAAAATTAATTACATTTGGTCTTATATGACTTCTTATACTCCAATTCAACTCTCTTTTACTCTAAATACAACCCAAATTGTAATGTACTTTCAAGAAAGGTCCATGCCTATTCAATCTTCACTCACTCTTCCTCAAGAGCCTAAATCCATTCCATATTGGAGACCTTATTAGACTAAGACCCCTGATTATGTCATGCCTACTCTCAAGAAATAACCTTCTCCTGTGCCTATCCAAAATCAATTAAAATAAAAGTGTATGGAGGTCAAGTCAAGAGATATCTCAAGTTCTTTAAGCTCTTCACCCACACTTCAAGTTGTAGCCATCCATGAAGTTCAAGACACATCAAATTTTGATAGATAAATTAAATAGTGGAAGGAGAATAATACAACACCCTCAACTCATTTCCATTCTCCATCCCTTCAAGAATATTATTACTCCCAAAGTCCTAAGTTGGAAGGACACTCTATTAGGTTTCAAGTAAGCCAATGAAGTCTCTTTCCCTCCCACCCACTCCTTTTGTGAAGGAGAACCATTTAAATTGAGGTTAGAATATGTGCATTCATATGTGAATGATAATTTCTCAAAACTAGGTGATGAGGTGGTAGTCCTTGAAAATGAAAATCATTCAACTGCAAGTAAATCTCAAGAAGGTTACGAGGAGAGTGTTTCTAGTGTATATGATGAGGATATCTTTCTTGGTAGTCTTATTTGTCAAGAAGGAAGTAGTTTAGTCTTAAATATGGTGATAAATTTGGTATTGATGGAGGAGTGAAAGGTAACATGATATCAACCTCTTGTCAAAGTGATTTCATTGAAAAAGGTGAAGAAGAAGAACCTGAGTAGGTATGACAAGAGTTGTACCATAGTTTCATAGAAGAAGTTGATTTTCTTGGAAAGCATGTGATCCCTCTTTAGCATGAAATTGAAACCCAACATGAAGTTTATTAAGTTTTAATCCCTTTAGAAGAGGATAAATTAAGTCTGGTACAAGAGAGTCATGATGAATTGAACCTCAAATGGGTAGATGACCTTTCATTCTTCATGGAGTAATAAGAAGACAAATCTAGTTCTCATTATTTGAGTCTTGATGAAGGTAAAGGTGATAATAAAGTAGTGTATCAAATTTTAGATGAGTATGAGTTGAGCCTTCATGAATACACTTTGGTCCTTAACCTTGTTGAGCCTCATGAACAATAAATAGAGATTGTAGAATTAAAGGTGTAGTTATGTCATGATTCTATTAAATAATTCAAAGCATTTGATTAGCTTATTGTCCCTCAAGAGAATGGTAAGAATTAAATTTAATTTGGAATAGTTTAAATTGACCAAAATAAGCTACCTTTTGGGAAGATATAGAAACAAATTACTCTAGTTTGGATAGTGAACCTATAGCTCATGAGGAGAGTGATAAGATTATTGTATTATCCAATGAGCATGATGAAGACATGCATGAGAAAGCTCTTGAAAATAAGACCATGGTAGTTGATCTTGTTGAGTCTCATGAACAAGTTTAAGGAGGTATTGAGGATATATGGTAGTCTTATTTGCACATGTTTAAGGATTTTAAAGATCTTGAGAGGTTAACACCTCTAGAAGAACAAGATGAAGTTGGTGAGTACAAAGCTCTTAGAAAAACAAAAAATCCTATAATTCATCACCAACAAGTGAAATTCCATGACGTAGCAATATATGATGAATATGACACTCTTAAAAATGAGTAAGAGATGGAGATTAATGAGCCCATGGAAGCTAAAGTTGACGTTGCCCTCACAAATCAAAGTGTGATCAACATGGATCTCTCTCACATTGACAAGTATGGATATAATTATGAGGTAAGAGTTAAATATCAAGATGAATTTGTGTTCATTGGGTACATATTTGTTGATGTTCCATTTGAGGTCAAGCCAAATAAGGTGATGGTCAATAAATGATCTTGTCAAGTAAGAACAAAGTCTGATCAATAACTTATACATCATTATTAGTCAACACATTAAGGTGACTTAAGGAATTTTCCTTTTGATCCAAGAGGTTTGGTTCTAAAGGGTTAATCATAAATAGTAGTTTCTTGTCTTGTCTTTCCTCTAAGTGATTTAACACACATTATTTTTTCTTGTTATTTTGTTGTGTGTGTCTTGCTTTGGTGTGTTTACTTCTAATCTTGTTATGTTGGGGAAGGAAATTAGATGTTTTAATTGGTTCAATAGGTTTGCAACTAGGTTCAAGGTCTAATCATGTATAATAATGAATGAAATGTGACTCCATATCCTAATAGAAGTATAAGGCAACTGGTCTATATGCATAACAAGCATGTAACCCTGGGAGGTCTCCAAATATGTTAGCCAAAATTTAGCTACCATGAATAAGTATAATTCAAAAATTTGATGTACTTGATCTTAACTTTGTTGATAGCCATTAGGAGGGTCTTGTATTAGTCATATAATGATCTATGATGATAGGTAGTGTGTCTTCCTTGGCACATTACAAGGTCATTAAGGATGATCTACTTGGTAGATAAGTCAATTCACTTTGTCTTGTCATCAAATGGTCATTATTTATTGTCTTCATTATGTGTTTATCATTGTTTAAGGTAAGTTTGACAAGGTTAAGGTTAAGTGTGAAATCAAGTCAATGAAAAACTATGTTCAAGGAGACAAGGTGGTGACCCTTCTAAGAACAAACATGATCTAAAGCCGACCAAATTGACCAAAGAATAAATCTAGTAATTTGATCACATTTTTTTCAAACAATTTTGAGAGATTAAGGTAGTTTTTATAAGATTAAGGTATTTTACTTTAGTCTTATTTTGAATTTTAATGTTGAAATGATACTTGCTAGTAAAAATCAAATATGAAGGTTTGTTCATGTAGTAGGAGTATTTTAATGTCAGATAACACCTATGTTATGACATCATACTTTTACTTATCCATATACACCCTCTAAATGTCTTATATATATGATTTCTAATGTTTGAGTCTCTTTGTAATTGATATTCATCATTTTATAATGTGAAAATGAGGAGATATTGAGAGAGATGTAGGAAAATAAAGGTGTGAAATTTTTTGGCACTCTCTTCCACATCTTTAAAAGTTAGGGGAAGCTAGATAGTTACCTAGTTCACCATCTCCAATAGTTTTGAAGGATAGAAAAGGTAGAATCTTGAGAAAAACATGTTTTTAAACATATTTATTAGAGGATTTATGTTGATGGGAAAGGTAAAAAATATTCCAAGGGTCCATATTCTCTTCTTAGACCTAAATCCATTAAAAATGTGGGTTTATAGAATCAAATAATGTATAAAATCTATCCTTTTTTCCATTGAGCTTCTTGGCAGCCTAAAAATGGCAACTAATTTATGAATGGTACTTTGAGGAGAGATAAAGTTGGAACCAAATATTTTGGGCATATAGGGTACCATAATTAACTTCAAATTTTTGGTTTTTTTTATGTGGTTAGGCTCCCTAACTTTATGAATAATCATTAAGAAGTTAAGGTGTAGAAAAGGGACTCAAAACCCCATCAGGGTTAGTTTTCTCCAAATGTAGGGTTCTAAATTTGAATGAATGAATGATTATTATTATGTAAGGCCTATTAAACATTAATTTACCCATGAAATATCATATTATATCAATTTTTATCATGTCCATGTCTGCAGTAGCATCAAATAGCCTTGATCTTCTAAGTTTGAGAAAGATAGTCATGTTTACATGAGCTATAAGGTGAATTATTGCATGTAATGACTGAAATGAGGTGCCTATAATTGGTTAAAATTTATTAAAAACCCTAAAACCTTTTCCTACATGATTTAATAAATGGACTTAAAGGATGATAGATAACTATGCATGTATAGTTGAATTAGTTAAAATTTGAAGCATGATGGATAACCCTGATCAAATGTGAATGCAAATTTCATTTGCGATGATCACCAAGGAAATAAAAATATTTATATATTATTAAAAAAAATTATTAATAAGTATATATAAGCTATATCCTTATAATTCAAGAGTTATAATGCTTTTTTTAAGCCAAGAAAAAGAATGTTTTGTGGACCTACAGGTCTATAAACTTATAGATCAACATTGACACCAAATGGGTTATATGAAGAGTTTTCATGGCATATTTAATTAATTATTTAGGTTTAATTTTTAATTATTCAAATATATAAAATATTTTAAACCAAATTTCTCAATCCAAATCTAAAGAGAAGGAGGTTCAAGTATAATCAAGGCAATGCAAGCAAGAACATTCATGTTTGTATAGGAAATTAACATCCATTTTGTCTTAAAGGTATTAAAATTAAACTTATAAATAATTTATAATAATTATAAAATAAACCTAAAAATATATATAAAATATTATAAATTAACTGATTCAGATTTCAAATGGACTGTGTAGAACTCAAGTGGACTATGTGAAGCCTAGAGGAGGACTATGAGAGTTACAAGTGCTCCAGGGCATTTGTACCAAATTAAGTGATTAATAATATTTAATTAAATAATATAATGTATACATAATTTCATCATTTTATATTATACATTAAGAGGACCAAATAGGAAAAAATAAGGTTTTGGGCTTAATGACTACCTATAGGCCTGCTAGCAGGTAGCATGAGCAAAACACATGTTAGTGATAAGTGTTTAGAGAAACCAAGGTGAATGAGGTATTTAAATATATGTAAAATTATTTTTATACCCATAAATATAATTTATATTTCTTTATACCAAAAATTTACTCATAAATCCCCTATCAAACTCCTTAAATGGACTATGCACTTACAGATTTGTTAGAAACCTAAGAGGTAGATATGACTATGGAGGTTTGAAAATTAAGAAAAAAAATAGTTTAATTTGTTTTTTATTTTGATAATGTGGTATATAATTCCTATAATATCCTTTTATATATTTTTTAACTCAAATATATCCATCTCCAAAGTAAGGTTGTAGTGATACCAAGCTAAGAACATGCATCTACAAGTTTATAAATACAAATGAGAATAAAATATGCATTTTGAGATGAGGTTGAAACTTATGAGGTGTGAGAGGATTTAGGTGAAATTTTATTATTTTTTAAATCCTTTTTATAAAATGAAACAATCAATAAGATACATTTTGATTTTTGACAAGTTGACAGACCTGCATGCATGTTATAGTAAAATGGAGGAAGAACATATTTGTGAATTATTGTATGAGATGATAGAGGGTTTGTAGATTTTTAATGTAAGATTAATTTAATGTATATACCATTTATATGATCATAAATATGGTTAAAACCATTTTAATAATTTCATCCTTAAGGTCTAATATTTAAGAAACCTAGAATGTGCACTTACATGCCTAATGGGGAATTTCATGTTTGTCTCCAAAAGTTCGAAGACAATATGTAGTTTTTGTATTGATATTGGGTTTATATGGATAGTAAATGTGTGTGGGATTATATAAAAATATTTCATAGATTATGTACCCTTGGAAGAGGGAAATAAACTTAGAAAAGGATCATTAGGGTTAGAATGTCAAATTTGGTCTCAATCCTTTATTAGTGTACATATTAGGTTTTTAGACTTTTGAGAGGTAAAATGAATTGGATAAGTGTTGGATAAATCCGTATGATTTATATAATACCTATTATAACCTATAAAAATCATAAAATTAATGTTATAATGACCTTAAATACCAAAACACTCCCTCAACCTATTGAAACAAGCTAACAGAGTTAGAAATGGTCAACTTCTTCATGTGAGAAGTACAATGAAAGTGCATGGGAACTAATAGTGTTATGAGGTTTTTAAAAACCCTATTCCCTCAAAATTTTTGTTATTATTAAAGAGTTTAAGGTCTAGATACTTATCAAACATCCTTAATAAGGTTACACGCCTAAAACCCTACAAATGACCCAGTGATATATATATATATATATATATATATATATATATATATATATATATATATATATATATATATATATATATATATATATATATATATATATATATATATATATATATTATAAATGTGTTCATGAATTGGTTTGTATTTTAAATTATTAGGGTGATTATTGGTCTCATGGTCACTTAAATGGGCCATTTTTTGGCATGTGTGGGTTGTGATAGTACAAAAGTTGGCCTAGTAATGATTGTTACAGGCTTGAAAATGTAGGTTTTAATGGCTTCTCATGAATTTTGACTGAGTAAATACTAATGGAGTCCCTTGGAACCATATATTATCTATAAAATAAAATAAAATATGTTTTAAAAGACTCATAATATGATATATAATTACTACAACATCATTTACAGGTTTCAAGGCACATAGTGCTGAACAAATATGCCATCAAGAACTCCTAACAAACCTAATGCACCTACATATAAATCTTTGAGATGGTTTTGAGATTGAATATGGATGTAATTATCACCTACATGGTTTTTGAGATATGGTCAAACTATGTTAATAGTCCTCAAAGAAAGGACTAGGCCTAGGATGGAAAGATAAACTCACTATGGTGGTCTTCACTTGAGCCAAGCAAGTTTCTCAATGAAATAAAGTTTCCTATCACTTTGAATACACTTGAGTATTTATCCTCAACCTCACCAAGATGAAATATAAATTTAAGTAGCCTAGGATGGAATTGGATAACTCTAAGAATCATGGTTAAGATTGCCACATGTTAAGACATAGGCTTGTAAATCCTTCTAAACAAGAATGGGAAATTTTAAGAATAGGTATGATGAGTCATCTTAGAAGGTGAAGAATCACTCCATGCCAACCTTGATGAAGAAGAGGATAAAATTAATTACACATATGTTAATATGATACTTAATAACTACCTACTTTTAGATTTTCTTGCTTGTAACTTGTTCCTCATGAGATGATACTTGTCATATGTATCTCCTATGCCTATCCTCTCTATTTATCACATTATTATATATATGTATAATTTTATCATCGAATGGATACTAAAATTGAATATGGAGAAGCCTTTATCCTTTTTTAATCATTTTAAGTAATATAAAAGTTAGTTTTACCTTCTCTTATGACTATATTCTAATGCTTGTGCATGAATGATTAATCTTGTATAGTGTTGATTAAGTTCTCCTTGACATTTTGTCTCATTATCTCACTAATGTGTAGTTTGAGCTCACTCTTATAAGTAATATGAAGTGTCTAAGTGGTTTTATGAAGGTTAAGTGAGGCAATCTTCCATGAATGTCTTTTAGACCTCTTAAAAATTAGCCCTCCTTGCCTAATCATCATTTACCACCTCTATTTTGAAATGTTGATGTGAGAGGAGTAGATTAGAAGTAGTGTATGAATAGATTAGTCCTATGTTCATTGTGAATTTGTAGATGTGTGGTAGTGTTCAAAAATTTGGTTCATCACCTCCTTAGTTTAGTTTGTTTTCAGTTTTCTCTCCTTTTCCCTTGAAATTTAGTAGGTTTAGTGATAGTTATTAAGTGATGCATCAAGGGAGATAGACCTATCTAAAGGTTCAATCCATTTTTTAGGTCACCCATAACCTAAAATTCTTCCCATGTTATCACTTAAGTGAGGAGGCTTGAAAAACATCCTCAAGGGTGTAACTTTTGGTGATAACAATAGGGAAGGTGACTAGTGGTGGTTTTCTACACTAAATAAGCCATAAGATAGTCATTTATTGCATTTTAGGGGATGATTTATAGAGGTACCTATGGCTGCCCATTGTAAATGCCACATTTGATGGACATTGGGTTTAACTATGGAAGAGGATGAACATAATTGAGAACACAGTAAGGAAATAGATCATTCTTAGAGAAGTAGTCACCCTCAAAGCTAAGGATACAATGCCTATCACCAAATTTTATATGGGAGTTTGAATTGGGATGACCTTATTCAATAGGTTATACATTCACCCAAATATCCACTTCCTCCACCTAGAATGGATGACATTATTGGATATATTTATGACCTCAGAGTTAACCTTCACTCTGGGAGAGAAAATCAACACAAAACTATAGTATCAAATATTAAGGGCCCATGCATGACCATTTATATAAGATGTCCTATTTTTTAGATGCAGTCATGGGCACCATTTACATGCACAATGGATCTATCTAGAGCCCAACCCTAGATTATATTAAAAATCACGTATGTAATTCCTTTTCCTTCCTCCACATCTATGAATTTATGAATAATATAGTCATAATTATTTAGAACATTTACCCTCAAGTCTGGAGAAAAATTCATGAGGAACCCTTACTTATAATATCAGAAAGAATTATAAAAATGTTAAGGATAAGAGGGGATTATTGGCTCCATCCTAACTACATATTAATCATGGTAATGGGGAACAAATTTTCCCCTTTGCATCTCCCAAAGTATGTCTTTTGCAAACTAGTTGAATGGGAGATTGCTTACCATTTGTGGTATAACATTGATGAAGATTTGAAGAAGAAGAAGAATAAGGTTTTGTTTCATGACTCCTCCTTAATGATCGGTTGGATGTCTTATACTATCATAAGAAATTTTGGATAAGTTGGTAAAATTAGAGTGTGCTATTCATTGGCTACTTTTCCTCATAGGGATTGGGATCCTCATAGCCTAATCCAAAAACACATCCATGGTTTTAACATCCCATACCATCATGAAACATATGAGTATGATTTCATATTTTTGATTACAAAAGATGATGTTGAGGTTTTAGAAAGAGAAAAATCAACTGGATTGATGGAGGAGCTTTTGATAGTTATCTAAGTAGAGCCATATATAACAATTATAGAGAAACATAATAGGCTCCCACCTCTTGATGGATGGTTAACTATATATTAATGGACCTCTTTGTGTTCCTAATAACCACAAGACCATATAACCTCCTCCATACCACCACCCATTGTGGTGACAATCATCAAGTAGGATTAGATTGTGGAGGAGGCCCCTATTATGTCAAGGTCATCATAGGAAGGACCATCTCAGCCAACACCAATTATAATGAAAATTGTCAATTTAGAACAAGAGGTGGAGGAAATTATTGGTAATTTGAGTTCCCTTGGGAGAGTTGAAGAACCAATTTGTATTGTTTTTTTTATTCCAAATATTTTAATTTCCCTTTTGCATCCTTGGCTTCAACTACTACAAGTGTGGGTGTCACACCCACTTCCACTCAATAGGATAAGGAGTTGTAAAAGGCAAAAATCTTGAGTCCTTAAGGAATAAAAGGGAAAATACCAATAAAGATTAAAAAAATTCAAGTGAGGATTTCTCTTATGACTACCTTAGTCCCTATTATTTCCTTAGTCCCTATTATTTATTTAGTTCCTATGGTTTTTATTGTCCCTCCTATTACTTTCATTTCATTGGCACTTATTGTTTTGAGTGATACTTTGGACTCTTTAGTCTCTATTATTTTTAGTGTTACTATTGCTCCTACTAGTCCTATTGCTTCTACTATTGGGATTATCTACCATTCCTATTATTTTTGCCTCCCTTACTATTACTTCAATAAATGCCACACAGTTGTTAATTCCTTGATGGGCTATAGACCTAGAATCCTAAGCCTACCAAAGACCCAATATGAAAATAACTATGCTCCCCACTATGAGATCTATCTTGACAAATTGATGGATACAATATAGAGGGCCATGAAGAGGAAGATAAAATATGCTTTTGGCAGAGTCTTGGTCTTAGAAGAGAGGTAGTTTGTATTCTCACTATTAAGGAAAAAGGCTAGGAGACTTGGGCAATCTCCATATAATGAGGATTTCAAGGCCTAATTGTAAGAAAATACATAGGCATTACTAAAACTTCATGAGGTCACAAATAAATCTAGGTAAGATTTACAACAAGAGATTGAGTAGGTAAGTGAACAACAACAAATTGTTCATGTTCCTAGGGAATTTTAAGTTAATGTACATAATGCTGGTCTTAAGATTTACAATATTTTGAGACTATTGGTTCAATGAGGGTTGAAGTATCCCCTCGCATATTTTAAATGGTTAAATTATTTAATTCTTTGAAAGAAGATGAAAACAAACTTAATTTCCTTGTATTGTATAGAACTAATAAGAATTTCATCCATCTTGTTTTCTTGACACCATTGGAAGTGGCCAATGTTATAAATATGGTGGTCATTAGGACATCATAAGTTAGAGAGTCCATATCAAGCATGTAAGACTTGATTCTTAAATTGATAGAGTAGGAAAATCAAGTCCTACAAATTTTGGATGAGCTAAAAATTTCCTAGGCCTGGTATCCTCTAGGTAAAGTAATAAGCAAGGATAGTTTTGATTAATTATTATAAAAGGAGTCAGCCCATTTTAAATAAAGTATCCAAGGATTTACACTATAATAAATTTAACAAGGGATATTATTTTTAATAAATAAGGTCACAAAGGTAGAGATATTTTAGGTCAAATTTAGAGCCACAAATATAAAACATGATTGATTGTTAGTACTAGTCACAAGGGTGCATAGACCCTCATTTTTGAATATAGAAAAAATAAGGTTGCAATACTCATTGGATACAAGTACTATTAGGAGTTTTAAGTTAAGAATTAAGTTATGTTTGGTTCTTCTATTTCAACTAAACCTTCCACTCTAGTCCCTCCAATGACTATTAGTTCAATCATGAAGCCTCCATCAACTAGTAAACCTTAGTCTACTCAATTAATTTTATATGTATTTTTCATGTAAATTGACAATGTAACTAGGACATGTAATAGTTGATCAAATGGTTTTGTAAAAATGCACACATTATATGTCTTTTTAAGAGAGATCCTAATTTCAAAAGACTTAGTTTTGACTAAGTTTATACATACATGCATAACATGAATTAATTATAACCCTCATTCTAATTATAATTAACATGTAATTTTAGAATTTTGTATGGATTTGGAGGATGAAGCGACCCCTCCCCAAATCTATTTATACTTACAATACTCTTATTTTCAAAGGTTGGAAAATTTATAAATACAAGAAGAAGTCTATTTGATTGTTATGCAACTATGTTGATGTTTTTCCATTCTAATTATATGTAATTTATTGGTTTTACTTTCTTGGTTATTTGATTCAGTAATTTAAAGAGTGAAAAATATATGGTAAGTTTCTTATTATTATTACCAATGTATTTTGATTGAATATGTGTAATATTTATTGGATAATTAGTAAATATCATTGATTGTATGCAATTAGGTTGACTATTTCGAATTCTCCAAGTGTGTATAAGTGTTTTATTGTTGTATTCTCTTAGGTGTCAACAACAACTACCTTACATAACTCTCTAGTATGAGCTATAATATTTTGAATAAGGGTGTGCAATAGATACTCTAAATATAAGTAATATTTAGATGAGACCTTAGAGTTTACTATATTATTTTTTCCCCAAACTTCCTTATTGTGTGTGTATGTATGTGTAAAATAGATATTAGCTTCAAACATTGGTATTAAGATACTTATCCACAAAGAGACCAACCTGAAAGTAATCCCTTTGAAATCATAGAGTGTTATTCTCTACCCTACCTTTCCCTATTTTAGAGTTTATTTTTAAAACTACCCACTTTATCATATGTTCCATCCATTCAATTCACCTAAGTTTCAACTTTATTCTAGGTTTCAATAGACACTAGAAAACCGCATGGTTCTAGTCATCGTAAAGCACCCCTTGGCCCCCTTGGGATAGGATTAATTATTAAAATCCTTTAACACACCCATTTACCCCATTTTTGATAATTTAATTAAGTTAATTAATTTAAAAATTCCTATTTACACATCCCCACCCAAACCTATGGCTAACTAATTAACACCTAACATAAAGACTTTTTTTCACCTAGATATTTATTACCTTAACCCTATAAGACTTATTTTAAATGAAATCCAATGAGTCCTTTATTAACCTTGGACCATTTCCATTAGTTTTAATGACTAACATTACGTTTAAATAGCCAAAATTAGCAGGTTTTAACTATTTCTCTTTGACTAGCGATGGTCACCCCTCGACCAAAATTGGTTGAATTAGATCGGTGGTAGTTACTTAATGTAATCCAAAAGCCTTGCCTTAGGGAGGTTGAATTTATCTTTTTGTGTGGTAAATTCAAACTCTCAGGTGAATAAAATCTCTCAGGTGAAATAGGAACTAGACTAGAGACATCCAGGTGCTTCAACAACTCATCACAAAGAGTGTAAGTATAGTTACTTTGCTTGTATTGCTCCAGGAGCCAAAACAACTTACCTTAACCCAAGCATTCTTTAAAGGAAAAAAATATAAAGCTAAGTATCTACACTTTTATCAAGTTTAGTGGTTAGTTTTAGTATTTTTATTTACTTGTATCCATTTCCTATCTCCCATCATTCCATTCCTAATATTGGAATTTTACAAATCCAAGCACTTTACCTCCCACCTAATCACTCTCAGACCATTCCAAAGCATCTAAATCCTAATTTTGATACTTTTGAGAATCTATTTTACCCTCATGACCAATATTTAACCCAAAAACCACCCACACAAACCTTCTTACAACCAACCCAACAGTCATTTTTTCCCAAACTAGGACTTATAGAGACTGATACCAATCATATCTAACTGACAGTGGTCATACCTTGATTGGTGATAGTTGCCTTAATCGGAACCAATTTCCAAATAACTAGAAATGGTCACTACATGTTCCATTTTTCCAAAAACATCAAACATTCCCATCTATCTACCTTCATCCAAATTCTAATTTTTAAGTTTATGTTACATCACTGAAGTCTAAACTATTTTCTAAAATAGGTTTGAACACTTTATCATTAGTTTTCAATAAGTTATTACTATTTTAATAAAAATCACCCTTTTCCCTTCAAGTATCTCTTATATTGATTTTAGTACTTTCTATTATTTCATATAAGCATTTATTTCTAATTTTTAATATTAGCTAATCTCAAAGAGTGGATTGATAGCCTCTAAAGAATTCTAGTGATTCTTAGATCACACTGGCAATCCACCTATCTACCTTACTAATCCACCCTTTTCTAGTTTCCATCTTATATGTTAGTCATCCTCCCCAGACAAAGAGGAGTTCTCAACAATCGACTAGATTATGGAGTGTACTACATCTAGGTTCTTCTTACCTCACCCTTCTTCAAGTTTTACTCTCTTCTGAAAAAGAAAATAAACATGGAAAATAGTGAAACATTTTGGCATGACCAATGGGACCCTTGACTATTTTCTTGTGTTCTTAGTTGTTTAAGACATTTAGTTGTATTAGTGAAATTTGCATCCATTTTAAAATTTCATTTATAAAAATTAAACATTCTTTCTTTCATTCTTGCATTGAAAATCTTAGTTTCAATTTCTTCTTTTCCAAATGAAAGTTTTATTCTTTCTTTACATTCATAAAAAATGTTAAAATTTTCATTTTTCCTTCATTTCTAAAAATCAAAAGCACTCATCTTAGGATTAGGATTTGCATCTTCATATCACATTTAGTTTCATCTTAGTTATTCTTGTACTCATTGAAAAGAAATTAAAATTTTCCTTTGGGTTTAAAAATAACTTGCATCCATTACTTGATTGCTTGTTTAGTTTACATAGTTTAATTTAAACGATGAAATTTATCATAACAAGTTACTTATTATCATACACATAATACCAAATCACAAATTTAAATCAATCATCAAACACTGACATAAGCCTTGACTAGGATTTCATCACCTAGTGGTAAACCTTTCCCTTTGGCTATCCCACTTGGACTTCACTACCAAAGAGAAAAACCAAGACTCAGTTCATTAGCTGAGTATAATCTCTAGTAATTTGTTATATTTTGGCTAATCACCCAATACCCTTATCATTTTTGTGTGTGAAGTAAGGGGGTAGGCCCCAATATCAAGCCACATACCAAATTCTAGTATAGATTTTGAGATCCTTTAACAACCTAAAACCATCTTTAGACTTCCTTTTCTAGTTCTTGTTTTATAAACCCAAGTTAAGTCTCATAACTTCTTAAAAATTGAGGCATAATCCCAAAGAGAGATAAAAATTATTGTAGGACTTAAACATACTTTTAGTTTATGCTTGTTTTCCTTGAATCTTATATTTTATTTTCTCATATTTTGGGTGTGTGAGATTACTTTCACCTTTACTTCATCTTTCTTTACATGGTTTTGACAAGACAATAACTTAGAAACTAGGCAAACCAAGATCCACCTTCCAACCAGCCATCTTCTTCTTCCTCATCCATGGAGTACATCTCAAATATATAAGGATCCCCCTATCCCTTTAGAAGTCCTAATATACCTCAAATAATCACTAGAGGAGATACAAATTTCACCACCCTTCTTGATAATAATCCTATATCCCTCCAACACTACTTTACCACCATGTTTCACCATACCTTTGATTTGGTTCCTACCATTGATCCACCCTATGGCCTACCACCTCACCTTATGAGTAGCACCTCTAACGCCATTATCTCCACCCAAAATTTGGTGACCCAAGCCTCTTCCTCCACCAACAATATTTATAAAACCACCACCCAAAACCCATCCATTCCACCAAATAATACCCAAACACCTTCTATACCAACCAACAACCCTTCCAATGTAGGAGTAACTCAACCTTTAGTAACCCATACACCACTTACAATTAGAGTACCTTCCACTAGTGTTTCTACCTTACCACTTGTCATTTCCAACCCACCAACTTCCACCCCTTTCCAAAATTTGGTATTTTCCATACCTTTTACACTCCCACCTATTATAAATAAGATCATTGCCCACCTTCAACCCACTAATCCAACTATTCCTCTTACCCAACCAATGTCTATTCCACCAAACCTAGGGTATTTTATAAACCCACAAGGGTGCATGCATCCACTTCTTCCCAACCTTCTATGCCTAATTACCAATATGTGTTATCTTCTCAACCTTTCATGTCAACTTACCAATACATGTCATCATCCCAACCATCTACTAGCTACCCATATGTGACACCTTCACAACCCCAATAAAAAATACCTTACAATTATGGGGGTGCACAATCACAAATTGATCTTATCAATATGTTAATTGATAAGATGACTAATATAGATTCATTCATTTCTGGTGCCCATAACATCTCATCATATGACAAAATTTACAATGAGCCAATCCACCCATCTATCCCAATCTGACCATACCCCGTATAGTGGGAGCTTCCAAAATTTTCTAAACTTCAAAGTAAATAATATCCCCAATAGAATATTAGTACATTTATCCATTCATGTTATTTTATTTCTTACGATGACACTCTCCTTATCTACACTTTCCCCATGTTATTAGCCAGTCCAACATTAGATTGGTATAGTGATATTACCAAACATTATATCTTCTCTTTTGCCCAACTAGCCCAAAATTTCTTAGACCAATTCTCTATAAATATTTCTAAGAAATTTTGTATTTTTGACTTCTATTCCAATAAGATATATGAGGATGAGTCAATTTTCAACTTTTTGTCCCATTAGAGAGGTTTGATTAACCAACTCTCTTTCTCTTTGCCCCAATCCAAGTTGATTAAGCTTTTATCTCAGGTTTGTGATAAGAATATCTCATCAACCTTACATGTTTATCCTTTTCAAACCTTTTAGATCTATTGATGAGGGAAAGATTAAATTTAAGAACAAAAAATTCTAGCTTTAAATCAAATAAAGCTTCTTCCTCCAAAACCACCAACCATACCAACACCAACACCAAAGTTAAAGGAATTGAAAATGTAGTTGTGCTTAAAATGGATCCTCATTTGGAAATCAACCAACCAAATTCTTCCACCTCTTCCAACCAAAATTCCAAAACTCAAAACTACTGTCTAAAAATGGTATACTCCACTAGGGGAGTCATATGCTTCAGTTTTGTAAAATTTGTTAAAAGCCTTTATCATCTATCTTCTAATTAAAATTCCCCATTAATTTGGTTATTCTTATCCCATACCTAATTGGTATAATTAAAAATAATTATGTTCCTTCCACTGTGTCATTGGACATGATGCTAGTAGATGTAAGACATTCAAAAACATTGTCCAAGATTTGATTGATAAGGGAGAACTTGTGATGGAAAATCTGAATGCACACCTAAATCAATCACGTGACATTTTTATAAAACCATTCCCCAACCATTCACCTTCCATGAATAATGAAAATAATAATGAAAAATCTTATCATAAGCATGAGGTCCATACAGTTAATGTAGTTCTTAGTGAACTAATTGTTAATGAACCCATGTCCCAAACTACTACCTCTTCTCCACTTATTGAGGTAGTGGATTCACCTACCATTCCTTTGGAAAATAAAACAAATGAAGAAACTATAGTCCTTTCTTCACTTATTTAGGTAGTGGAGTCACTAACCTCTCTTTTTGAAAGCATAGAAAAGGAGGAAATTATTACTTCCATCCCTTTTTCTTCCATGATAGAGCTATCCACCCTTCCTTTAGAAAGCATTCCTAAGGAAAATTTTACTTCACCTACCCCTTATATGGAAGAATCATCAACTAAGGCCTTGGAACCTTTGATAGAGGAAAAGGAGAGGATGGCTATCCTTCTTGGTTTATCCTTTGAGTCCAACACCAAAGGAACTAAACCCATCTATAAGCCCTTTTCTAGGTTAGTCCAAAACTTAGAGTTTCTATCCTAGCCAAAACTTTATCTAGACACATTTAGGCATTGCCTTGGACTCCCTTGTCCAACTAAGGAGTCATCAACCTCACCCTTGTCTACCCAAACTTCCACTTCTACTAGTGAAACCACCATCATGCCAATCAAATCAATGGAAGCCTCCACCTCCCAAAACTTAGATAAACCATCCAACCCAACTCCCTCTAAAACAAATAAGATACTTTCCATTATCCCCATAAATCCCATCAATAACCTATGTGTCATCCCTGCTTATAATCTTTCCCATCCTCCATTAAATTTAGATTTGACACTGCCAAATCAACCTAAAAAACCACAAGTCAAACCAACCAGTAAAGTGGAACCATCTAGGAGTCTAAAATTCAAAAACTTGCTTCCCATTTCCACTTTTCCTTCCATTTTAGGACTACATCCTTCTTCCATCCTAGGACCTCAACCTTCCACCTTGATTAAAAACCAAGTCTCCAAAAGAAATCCCAAACCCAACCTCCACTTCTAGCGACACCTCTACTTCTAGATACACCTCTACCTATTCTTTTCAAGCCTTATACTCCCAAAACTTCTACTTTCAATCCTTCTACTTCCAAACCTTCTACTTCCAATCCATCTACTTCTAATCCTTTAACTTCTAGATCATCTACCCTAAAACCACCCACCAAAAATGTTCTACCATCCAAAGCTCCCATTGACAAGCCTACCCCTAAGAAGGTTTCTACCCCAATTGTCAAATCCAAAACCTCCATTCTCTTGTCACCTTTAATAGAGTCATATTCTATCATATTTCAATTTTTTCTCAAAGATTCTTACTCTATATTTCCTCCTATCAAACCATTTTATCCCCTTAGTCCTAAGTCATCTTGGTTAAATGACAATCTAATTTTCTCATACCATAAAACACCTAAACATGATATGGAGAACTACAAAGATATCCAAGTCATAGTCCAAAAACTATATGATGAGGATGAATTATGAAGAAAAGAACCTTCCATGATCCCACCACTAATCCAATAGCTAAGAGAAACTACCCCACACCTACCTACCCCCAAACTCTCATCTAAGAGTGAGGAGGAACTAAGGTAGTGTACTAGTCCAACTCCTTTTCAAATCCATACCATTCATGTGGTCACCCAATCACAAGCCCAATATAAGGATAAAGATATAACAAAGGTGTCTATCCCATGGGCATACCCTTAGTCCACCACCACAACACCCAACCAAGCCTAAACACCTTCACCCAAGCCCAATATTTATATCTTGGGTGTACCCCAAACAACCCCTCTAAGTCACTATAAAGGGTAGTTCTAGAAAAACTTCACCAAACATCAATGAAAATGAATTTAAATGAGTTAATAAATACCTCACTCCATCATTGTTAGGACATGATGGAGGTTTTATAGTCCATAGAGGTTTAACCTAAAGATCCACAACCTCTAGTAGCCTTCAACAAATCCCTTCAACTTTCCACCCCTATCACCTTCAAGGATTTAGAGATACCCCCTATTCATCCAGATGATTTGGATCCTACCTTTTTCATTACCTTATACATCAACCAAACTCATGTCAAGAGGGTTATGATTGATGGGGGAGTTATTATTGACATTATTTATTCCCATTTGTATGACCAATTGAAACTACTAGAGAACATCATGTTGGAAACTATAGTGGTACTTTGATCCTTCAATGATACCATGGATAAAACCTTAGGGATAATCATCCTTCATATTTTTTTAAGACCTTGCACTCTTTCTAAAATCTTATACATAGTATAAGGCAAGTTCCAATATAACATTTTTCTTGGACACCCTTGGATCCATTCCATGGGTTGTATGCCATCCACTTTACATTAGTGCATCAATTTTGAGCATGAGGGTCAAGTCCACACCATACCAACTAATCCTAGTCCTTTCAAGTCATGTAATATGACTTAATGAGCTAATGATGTTTTCCTCCTTTCATCAAAAAAGCTTCCACAAACCAAGGAAGAATCCTCTTCTTCTTCCATCAACCAAGCTTCTACCATCTCATCCATACCTTCCACCCAAATCCCCATGAAGTACCTTTTGGAATCAACATTCCAACATCTTTCACTTGGGGAGTATCTCCTTTTGACCTTAGATGCCTTCCCTACTCCCCAAGAGTATGGTAACCTTGGCTAACAACCTAGATATGATTTCAATATTGGAACTAGTATTCCTTTCAAACCTCCTAATTAAAAAACTAATCTTGTTTATGGGGGACTTGATCGACCACTTTCTACCTTTGCTACCTCCTCTTCTCCTAAACTGTTCACCTCTAATTTCTCCTACTTGGATAAATTGGAGTTTACCAAGACATACCTCCATAGATGTGATTGGAAGGGATTTGGTCTAGGATGGTATGAGAATGGACCACACGATTTGATATCATGAAAAACCCAAAAACCTTATGAATGATTTGGTCTTGGATTCATTCTAACAGAGGAGCCAATCAACCCAGCCCCCATCACTGTCATTGAGGAAGAAATCATGTCCTCACCAACCCATTCTCCTTTGAAATATGAAGATCTTGATATCATTCCATCTAAATTTTTTTGATCAACATGATCAATTTGGGACCCCTAACTTATTAAAAGTATGGGGAAACTATGACCATTCCTTTGACTCATCCTGAGATGGTAGAAGGTGATTATCCTACCATTAATATTATTTAGTGTTAGGATGACGATTCCCTTCTCACCTATCTTAGTGTTGAATATTTTTCCATTCAAAAATCCCTTCCTCTTAAGACTTTAAACATGTTGAATGAAGACACTATTGAATTCAACTTGGGTACTCACGATATCCTTTTCATTATCAAAATTGGCCAATCCTTAGATTCCTTAGAGCATCAAGATTTCTCTTCCTTTTGAAATACCATAGCATAGTGTTTGTTTGGTCTTATAGTGACATGCTTAGGATCAACCCCACCATAGTCATCCATAACATCATTACCACCATTGATGACAATCCTTTTAGGAAAAATATTCATAGGATGCACCTTTGTGTAGCCCATCTTGTTAAATAAGAACTCCAGTGCCTCTTATCTATCAAATTCATCCAACCCATAGAATATCCCCAATAGGTCTTGAATATCATTCCTCTCACCAACATGATAGGGGGACTTTGTATTTGCATTGAATTTCATGATATTAGCCTTGCTTGCCCAAAGGATGACTTCCCTTTGCCAAGCATTGACTAGTTCATTGATTTTATAGCTAGCCATGAGATGTTATCTATTATGGATGGGTTCTTAGGCTATAACCAGATCTTTATTACCCCTTAATATCAACATAAATCCACCTTTATCATCCCTTGGGGAAATTTCTACTATAGGGTCACCTTTTTGTTTGAAGAATGCTAGTGTAACTTATCAATGTGCCATGACATATGTCTTTCATGACCTTATTCAAAAAACCATAGAGGACTACATTGATGACCTCCTTGGAAATTATAAATTTCATAAGGATCATTTGGATATTATTAAGGTTATCTTTGAGTGTCTTATTCACTTCCATGTCCACCTTAACCCTAAGAAGTGCATGTTTTGGGTCTTGTCAGGAAAGATCCTTGGCTTTATCATCTCTCTCCATGGAATCAAAGTCGATCCCACTAAATTCAAGGAAATACTCACCATGCCTCCACCAACCAACCTCAAGCAACTTTGCATCTTGCAAGGGAAGCTCCAATCCATTCACCATTTCATCTCTCATCTATCTAATAGATGTCAACCTTTCCATCACTTTCTTAAGAAGGATATATCCTTGAAGTGGAATAAATACTATCAAAGGGCCTTTGACTCACTTAAAGAGTATCTTCTTTCCCCATATTTTCTTGTTCCTCTAAAAGAGGACTAGCCCTTTTACCTCTATATTTCTACCACCAACCATTCCTTAGGGGCCATGCTTACACATCAAGATGATCAGCATAAAGAGAAAGTAGTCTACTATATAATTAAAACACTTATAGAGTATGAAACTTGGTATACCCATATCAAGAAATTGTGCCTTGTATTAGTCTTTATGGCTTCAAAATTATAGCATTACCTTCTTAACCATAAAACCTTCATCATAACTAATACTAACCCACTCAATTATATACATTTTAAGCCATATCAAAACTGTTGTATGGTTAAATGGCTCATGCTCTTATCTAAGTCTAATCTTGAGTTCCTCCATTAAAATTAAATCAAGGGGGAAATCATTAACAACAAATTGGCCAAGGTACCTTTAGTAGACAACCAACCTTCTTCTCTTGAGTTTCCTAATGAGTCTATCATGACTCTTTCTCAAGAGGATTCCACTTATCAGATGACCATGTTCTTTGATGGATTGAAGTGTCAATGTGGTGGGAGCACCTATATAATCCTTCTCTCCCTTGATGGTAAACCTCTTCCCTTATATTTTAATCTTGATTTTTATTGCACCAATAACATGGTTGAGTACGAGGCCCTGGTCATAGGTCTCTAAACTGATTTAAACTTGGGAGTCAAGACAATTAGAATTTTTGGTAACTCCCAACTTGTGGTCAATCAAATCAATGGATCATACCAGTGTAAAATAAATGTTCTACAATAGGACAAAAAACTAGTAGATGTACTCTTAACATCATTTGATCATTACCTTATTCAATCTACTCCACAATCTACAAACAAGTTTTTTGATACCATAACTTCTCTTGCCTCCAAAATCCTATCTGCACCATATGATTCTAAACTATTTATCACTATCCATCACCTTAGAGATCACTCTTACACCAGATCTAACCTTCCTTCCATTTATCATCTAGAAGAGGCCCAATCTAAAATTTGGTATAAGCAAATATTTGACCATCTAAACCTCTCCATTATTCCTTTTGATCTCTCTAAAATTGGTCAAAGATTATTTATACAAATTACCTCATATACTATACTATGGGGAACTATTTATAAATGAGGATTTGACGGTCTCCTCCTTAGATACCTACATAGTCATGAGATATCTCATGCTATCAAGGAAATGCATGATGGGATTTGTGGAGGACACTTTAGTGGTCTAGTTGTCACTAAACATATTCCTTGTCTTGTCTATTATTGGTCTGCCCTTAACCAAGACTGTTGTGATTATGTAAAGAAGTGTGTCAAGTGTCAACAATATGCTAATTTGCATCATGTACCTAGTCATTGTTTTCAATTCTCTAAAGATTTATGGCCCTTATCATAATGGGGATTAGATATCATTAGTGAAATTAACCTACATTATTTGTAGTGACCTCATTATATCACCACTACAATGAAATATTTCACCAAATGGGTGGAGGCTATTCCCCTCATTTCAACCAAAGTTGATAAGATTTTCAACTTCATTAACCATCATATCATCTGTCACTTTGGTGTCCCTCACAAAATCATCACCAATAATGGAAAGTATATTAAAAATAAAAAGGTATAAGGCCTTTTTGATTCATTTGGTATTAATTTAATCTTCTCATAACCTTATTGTCCACAAGCTAATGGGAAGGTTGAAGATTCTAACAAAACCCTTAATAAAATGCTAACTAAAATAATTAATGCATCTAGTTAGGACTAAAACTTACACATTCTCTTTGTGTTATGGGTATATTGAACTAGAATTCAAACCCTTGCAGGTGCTACCTCTTTCTCTCTTATCTTTGGAGTAGAAGTTGTCTTACCTCTTGAAGTCCAAATTCCCTCTCTTTGTATATCCTTACAAGATATCATTCCCAAGGGTGATTATCATCAAGAATGTTTAGCTCGACTTGAGCTACTTGATGAGCATCATTTGGTTTCACTTAGCCATATTTGTGTCTATCAAAAATTAATAAAGTGCACTTATATCAAACACCATAAAGAATGAGAATTTAATATCAGAGACCTCATCTTGAAGGAAAATCAACATGTAACCAATATGAAAAGAAGTAAGTGGGAAAAGTTTTATTTCAATTGGCTTGGACCATATATCATAATACATAAGTATGGGTTGGGAGCTTACCAATTATCATATCTTTAGGGAAACTAGAACCTAAACCCCTTAGTGCTTCATATTTGCATCCTTTCTTTTTTTAAAACAAGATTCAAACTCACCTTTTGTCTAACTTAAGTTCATCCCTTGTTTTATGATATTATCACCTTTATTCCCTCACTTTGAGGACAATCGATTATAGCATAGAATCATGTGATTATCCATCACATTATTAGACTCAATCCTAAATATGGGTACCCATCTCTACCCATAGCATGATTCTCATGGATAAATTTCATCCCTACTAGGATTGATTCCCATGGTCTTTATCTCTTAAAGCATCCTCTCACCCACTATGCAACCTTATTGTGTTATTAGTTTTGCCTTCATAAAGGTAATCTTTAAAACTTTATAAGCAATTCTATGTCTAGAAAAAAAAATAGAAAACATATAAAATATTCCATCTTATGCATCATCTCTATTGGAGACTACTCCCTCTAAGTACAATTGCCAAAACAATTCAAAAATTTCTTAATACAAGGTAGACTTATCCCTTGAAGGGTAACTATCACATGCATAAAACAAAATACAAAGCTTAAACCACTCCCTTGAAGGATGGCTAAGCCAAATATTTATCAAAGCAAGAAATTTCTTGGAATATTCCCATATTGATCGGCTTCCCCCTCTCAAAACATCACAAATACCCATTGTAAAAAAGAACAATAAAAAAAAAATTGGAAGCTGTAATTAGATTTCATAAAATATAAAATAGTAGACTTCCTACATCGATCAGACTATGCCAAAATATGATATAGACTTATTTATATTGGATCTTAAACAATCTACAGAAGAAGCAAGCTAGTCCCACAAGAAGGATCCATTTTC